>SNQJ01S0008606.1:224597-263636 GCA_010110895.2 Picea sitchensis | reverse complement strand
TGCCTTTACTTCTACTTTTCTTTTTTCTCACTCTTTATTCCTCTCTCAATCCTCCTGCCTTATTTTCTACCTTATTCTCTTCTTCATGCTTTTCTCTTCTATTTTCTTTTTTATGTGGTATCATTTCCCTCCCCCCATTCTTTCTTTCCACTAAGTCATGATCATCATTTTAGACCTTTCCAACCCTTGATTCTTCATTGTTGATTACCCCTACCCTACACCTAGCCGCTTTGATATTAGGTATAATGAAAAATACTTGATGGTGATTGTATGTTTCGATCAATTGTTCAAGCCATCATCATACAAGAACCACAATCTCACGAACAAAATGTGGACACTATCTCACGAATAATGAGACACTCCATGTTTCCCACGGTGGTTATGTTAGGATCTCATTATATCAACCCTACATCAACCTCATATATAATGAGACACTTTGTGTTGTTCCCACGATGGTTACGTTAGAATCCCATTATCATTATACCACATTTTGAACTAAATGTCTGGTTTTATTCTTGTTTTATGTATTTTTGTACTTGTCATAGGATATTGTGAAGGTCATATTGCATAATTGAGGAGCTAGGTATTTGTAATATTTTGTATAGATATACATTACCTTGAAAACTATAGACCTACAAAAATTCACACAAACCCAAATCACCATTCAAGAGAAATAACTTGTTGATCATGCTCTTGTAGCATTTGGGGCCACTGACCTCACCAAGAACTGAGTTGAGACAATCGATTTTTAGTAGAGAAAATGGATATATTTTTAAAATGTGTTTATAGGGTGTATTCTATTATGAATATAGTTCATAACCCAATTGGAATTACTTCATTTCGATATCATACAAGAAATTTATGCCCTAAATACCGACTTCCTATCCTAAATATGCACTACTGAAACTTTGTATCCTAGGATGTTCATTTACATATTTGACCCATCAATTCTTAGTGTTCGTAAAACCTATTTTTACTGGAGATATCCATGTGAATCTAATTTAATTTGGATTTGGAATCACCCCAATCAGACAACAAATGAATATTTTATCATCAAAATACCGCTGGGTAGTCTAGGTGGCCACCACTCCTAAACATGTAAAAGTTGAATTTTCCTTTGTTTATCTTTCCCTAGATTTGTTCATATGCACTATTTGTGATATTTTTGTATATTTCTTGGGAGAAGAAATCCTGATCACCTCTCTTCTTCCATGATCTCACCCTTTTATTGCAGACAAGTGCTAGTTCTTACAGGTCCCAGAAGGCTCAAGAAACTCACTCCATGAACAAGTGATTTTGAAGACTACATTTTGATGAATAAGAGCATGTCATATAGACATCCAAGCCAAGAAGGTGCAACATTATAATATTTTGATTCCTTTCCCGAGTCATGTTCAAAGTTCAAGTTCCTAGGAGATTACTACTGAGGTGTTCCAGTTGCTGACCAAAAACAACAAGACTTCTCATAAAGGTTGCAAATGGATAGAAACAAGACAGATGGATAATTTTTTTGAAGATCATATAAATACCAATGTCTTCGAAGTGGAGCACATATACTCATGATTATACACATTGATTAGGACTTCATACTTTATTTGAATGCTCTTGAATAACAAAGTACATATCCTTGTTGATTAGAGAAGATAATAATGATGGAGACAACCCTGATAAATATTGGAGCCTCTCAAAATATGTTAAGCAAGTGGAATACAAGTCCCTTGGTTTGGGAGAATTACAAGTCGACTCTTTAGATTTTGATGGAAATTGTCGATGAACAAGTTAAGGTAGGGGATGTTGAAATACAAGAGATCAATGTTAAGGAAGCCATGCAAAACAATTATGGCCTCAATTTGGTACATACAAAAGTTATCTTGAGGATCTAGACATCATTAAGGATATTAAAGTTGGAGATCTTTTTTTGAAAACCATGGAAAATTTATTTATCATTTAGAGGAGAGTGACAAACATTTTTTCAATGGTTGACTGTGAGAAGAACATGAGACATTCTATATAATTATTTGACATCATGGGAATTCAAAATTCCCTCATTGAGAAGGCCTTTATTGAGGTTGTTGGATGTTATTGTAGTTAAGACATAAAGGTAACATATCACCTAGGCAATTTTGATTCATTATTAGACAATAACAAGCATGATATGGTAGAAGAGCTACTAGAAGGATCTATTTGGAACCTTACTTCTATTTGTCAATATGCCTATTGTTGAAGTAGAATTGTGTGTTATAGACTTATTCAATATTGATTCATTAAGATCATTTTCAACAAATGATAGGCACCTTGTACCATGAACTTCATCTTTTGAATTTACAGGGATATTATATGGGAGTGTTGTTGACCATAAGGGGATACCAACACCTACTTGTATTTACGTAGGGGAAGAGATTAACACAAACATAATATGTATCAAGTGATTTTGATTTTTTTTAGTACAAATGTATATAACAAAATTTGGAAAAATTGAAAAAAAGAGAAAAAAAGGAGAGGAGATGAAAATCACAGTGAAGGTAATTTGGTACACAAAGATGGGCTCTTAAGTCAAGGGTAGATGGTGAATGCAATACATTCTCTTATGTGTTATTTATATTAAGTTCTATGACTTCATAACCATCATCATATTACCATTCATGCATTATTTTTATATTGTGATTTCTAGCGTGTTAATGTGTATGAAATATCTTTTCCAAGTGGTCTTAGATATTGTGTCTTGATCCATTGGTATGACCACCCACTTGCACTAACTTGTGGTTGTTTCTATATGGTATCCAAATAAAGAATGAAATAAAGAAAACAAAAAATAACACTGATAAAACATTTTGAAGAAAATAAAAAGATTATTCCAGGAAATTAAAAAATATATATAATTAAACAATCATTGTTGCATCTTATTTTCCTTTGGTTGTGGTTTCCTTAAAAAAACATCAACAATTCACACCAAAAACAAACAAATCGAGAGTTTTGCTACTAAATATGTGATTGTCTCATGGTATTATTTTCCTTTCAAAATGATTAGAATCTTGGGTTGTGAATGATTTCCGTTAAAGGGACCATTACCAACAAGAGATAGGTCGTTGACACAAGAAAAAATCTTTCTTAAATAGTCATACACGATTAAGGATTGATTGAATCTACAATTGTCATCTCGTGTCATGTGTTTCTTTGGTTATTTTTTCCCACCAATGTGGTAAAGTGAACGACGTTGCCAAAAAGGAAGACACATGTTGTTGCTGAAAACAGACTCACAGTTTGGAAAATAAAAACAAAGTGGCTACCCTGAATTAATATGCCATTGGTGTGAGAAAGTTTCCAATGACAAAGTGGAGATACATTATTCACTAAAAATAGTAGTTGAAACTCCTAAGCACACCCAAGAATGTGAATGGATATCAATACAAATGAAGGAAACACACTATTAGTTTGATGAATAACCATATTATGGGTGAACATTGTTAGAAAATTCTCACCGTTCATTCAACGCATTCATGTTGGTAGAGTTCACAACCATGTTTTTTAGGCCAATAAATATTGTCCTAAAAAATGATACAAAATATTGGAAGAATAATGTTTTAAAAAACATGTATTATATGGAAAATTCAAAAATAGGTTGCAAAGCAAACATAATTAAAATTAGTAATGGTGAAAAAAAACAAAATTGTATGGTGTGGTTGTCTCTCATATAACAATAAGCCCCTAGTAAATTAAGTCAAAACTAGAGTGAGTCATTTGATTACTTTAAATTAAGAATATTATAATGAAACTAAGAAAGAGATATTTAAAAGCACATATTAAAGGAATGTTGGAAAAATATATTAAATAAAAGTAAGAAAATACTAGGAAAGTCATGGAATTATTTGTTTGTATGAATAATGGAACATTTAGATTAAATGAATTTTGGAAAAATATGTTAAAGAGAAGTAAGCAAATATTGAAGGAATGTAGATGAATTTATTAGTTTATGTGAATAATTGAACATTTGAATTGAAAGTAAAAGCGTCGTCTTAAAAAAATTCATTATATCATTGTTCCCTTAACCATTAATGCCAAAGTTAAATTTGTTGAAGGTTAACATCATTATTCTCTTAAAGTATAATGTCAAGTGAAATTTATTGATGGTTAAATGGTCCATGTTCTTAACATCATTATTCTCTTAATGGTTAATATCAAGTCAAATTTGTTGATGGCTAAATGGTTCATGTTCAAAACATAGATCAAGGAATTACATGAACTGATCAATATTTCATTGATTGATAATAAATTATGATCGATAATACACATGACATTCTTAATCAAATTATAAATATATTGATCCTAATTTATGGTCTCAATCCATTAGTTCTCTCTGATCAAATCAAAACTCGATCTGAATAATTTGTAAAATTTATTTGACCAGTCAGAATCTTTGTCCATAGTTCCTTTGGACAAACAAGTTGAACTTTGAATTGATCGAATTATTAAATATTCAATCATTGATATTGATAAATATCTTAAAGAAATCTGATCTTAATTTAATTCATGGCGATCACAGATTGAGATCTCATATACTTCAATCATTGAAAGTCAATTTTTGGGACAATACTCGACACAATTTCCATGAAAGATACAAATTCCAAAATAAATACAATAAATTCCTAATTGTATTTCCCAATATATCTTCCAAATTTCTAATAAACAATGGTGAAGTCACAAGAATAAGGTTAAAAAGAATATTAAAAGGGTGTCATGTGAAGAAAATGTGATACATGGTGGGCATGTAAAATAAACTTGAATTTATTTTGCAAAGAAGTTTCTTATGAACATTCCTAATTGCTTCTAAGTGAAAGTTGGAATACAGATATCCGATCTTATAACTATGATAAGAAGAAAGTAGAAAAATAAAAAAAATCGTGAGATTTGAACTTTGGTCTCACTTATTATATCATTTTTATCATTCACCCATTATCCAGTATACACCATTGCCACTTATTGATTACTATGATGAAAGCTATTTGTTTTAAACAAGGAACCTCATTACTTGCTAGGTGATAGGTGCAATAAATATGTCTAATCTTAGTATTTTATAAAGAGAAAGTAAAATAATAAAAAATGTGTGAGAGTTTAACCTCAATTTTACTTATTATATGGCTTATCATTCACCCATTAGTTTAGAAATAAAATAGATTCATAGTACCATAAGAAGGAAGGAGAGTTTGGAGTTGCAATAAGACTTTAGAAGAATGCTCCACTTCCTAAAACAAAATCCACGTGAAACTAAATATCATTACAAAACAAAGTTGTACCCAATCTCTAATATAATTTGATATATAAGACTAGATATACCATACACAATAATGTACAATAAGTTCTGAATGGTGACCGGAAATTCTCTTTAAACAATTGATACTTCCCTTTTTCCTTATTTGTGTTGGAACCTCCTTTGGGCTGGAGTTGCAACATCCAATGTATGAGAGGATAAAGTTTATGAACATGCTTTGGGATTAAGCAACAAGCCTTCAAGGTTGAAGCCAAAATAACAACAAGACATCGTTATAGAGGAGCTAGAGAAGACATGTAACAAGTATCCTAAGAGCATGGAAGAGGAGTGAGAAAATCTAGATCAAGATTCAACTCCAATTTGAGTGTATACATGTAAGAAAGAATAAGAAATCTCCCCTGCCAAATGGATCCTAAATAATAAATGGAATCAAGTGATTGATTAAGACATAATTAAAAACACTAATGGCATAATGAGTCAAACATTGTTCTACCCTAGAAAAATTTTCTGATCATAATATTTTTCGTGATAGATGATGTGAGGTTAACTTACCATTTTGGGCATTTTTCATGATAAATAATATGGAGTGAGCTAACCATTTTGAAAATTTTGATAACGTGGATTAATGAGGTGTTTAAACATTTGAACATTCTCTCATATTTCATCATTTTTGGATTTACCTAAATCCTCTGATCAAAGTAGGTTTTATTCCTTACTTGAATGAACCATCTTAGACAACCTTATGAACAAAATAGGTTGGATGACCTTCTATAATGAACCCTACTAGATAACCTCATGAATAAATCATGTATGATTCCCTTCTTGAACAAACCATGTTATGGAACCCTTTCAAGGAACTAGATTCGATGCCCTACATAAACAAACCTTATGAGGTAACCCTTTGATAAAACTAGGCTGAATACTATACACAAACAAACCTTGTGATCAAATTAGATTGGATGGCATGCAAAGTTGTTGAACCATAAAAAATGATGGTGATCAACTAGTATAGTGAATTTACTTTAGCCATTCAAAATGATGAATTTACTTGATTTTTATTTTAGAATTTATTGATATTTATACTTTAGTTTCATCATTTTGTAAAGGTACATGAGATCACCAATATCTTAACAGACAAAGATTTATGATAAATTATAGAAAAACATTACAGATTTAAAAATGATTTCAGAGTTGATTCTTTTTTGAGAACTCCTTCCCACTAGGATTGAAGGTACATAAGATAAACAATTGTTTTTTTGATAAGATACAATTGATTTTAAGAAGAACCCTTAATTTAGTTAATCAAGTTACATATTGTTACTTCACCCATGTTTTATTGTGGTTTTAGGTGGTCAAAAGCCAACTAGTTTTCATTACATAAGCTAAAAGGATTTTTGAAGAACTCTTTCTAAGTTGTGTTAAGTTTCTTTATTAAAATTGTTGAGAACCCCTATTTTTTCATGTTATATTATTGCAAGCCTTTTATTTTTATGATTTTTGTTTTTCATTTAGTTTTTATAATCAAGGTACATGAGTCAATTACTAGATATTATATATTCATAATACTAAATTTTCCCCTTATTAAATCGATATAGAAATATGTTAGGAGCTTCTAATTTTTTTGATGATGATAAGATAAAGCCTTAATGTCAAGGAGAGACAAAATCAATGATTGTTTTTTATAAAGTTAGATATTATCTAGAATTTTCGATATGTCTATAGAGTTAGATTGATTTTTTCTTTTATTTTCTAATTTAGAGGTTCTGTATGTAACATATATATCCCATTTGGGCATCATGTTATGCTTGTAGATTTTTTCTTTTTCAATTCGATCATGGATAGTATAAAACCTAATCTATTTCCATATAAATAGCACAAGACATTGCCACTAGAAGTTGTGTTAGAATATTTTTGAATACTTGTTGAAGAGGACGATAGATGATAAAAGAGGCGAGAAAGGGAGCGACAATTATCTCGACAATGATGAAAGTCACAATAATTATATTAAAATGCTTAAAAGTACTATTGGATTTATGTTGCTTCATGTAGTGATAATGATTTTCAAAACCCAACTAACCATATGCCTATACATTGTTAACAATAATGTTGTTCAACTATGCAATATGTCAAGGGAAATATTCCACAATTTGATACTGTTGCTCTTCTTAACGGAGAAAATGATTTAAAATAGATTTTATCTACAAAGTTATTGATGAGTCCCATATGGGAAACCTACAGCTGACATGCTTTGACCCTTATGGTAACGATCCAATTCTTTACACTAATGGTACTAATTCCACATGGGAAGGTAGTATGCATGATGCTTTGGCTATTCCTATGGTGTATGTAGGTAAATATGGAAAGCTTATGTTTCACCATATTTCATTAAGTGAAACAAAATCACAATTATCTTTGAGTTGGTTAGATGAATATCATGAAAAAGATTCCAATATAGTGATCAAGTGAGGGTTTTTTGTGGGATCATGTTCATAAGTGAATACCTTATTGGGAGATGGTCCTTTTGTCAAGTTTGGTAGAATTCATTCATTCAAATGGAAGGGATTTTGGTATGAAATGAAAATCAATTTGATTTTACCATAAAGTTAGGCATGCATGTCCATATTAATATGAAAATTTGCATGGTATGTTTGAAGATGAGTCTTTGAAAATTCAATATCTTTTGGAAGTGTTTGATTGTTTACTAGAGGTTTTGGTGGAACATTCTATTGGGTAATAATATTTGGAAGTCAAGTGGATGCTATTGGTAGAGGCAACCATATTCCCAAAGGTGTGAATTTGCATCCACATGAGGTGTTTTACATGGAACAAGGTTTATTAATACCAATTGAATTCAATGGTGGTGAGTATAAATGTATGTATGTTAATATGTATTTTTAAGTTTCACTTCATATCAGAAAATTTTGTTTATACTATGTACCATTATTTTCATTTTTATTGTAGCCATTGTTGATGATTTCTTTAATGTTATATCTACTAAAAGGTAACACACATACTCTAAAGTGGGGATCCTTTTTTGTTGATACAAATGATGATAGACATACCACTTTCCAACTTCTTGCATCAAAAGGTGATGAAGTTGTGACTGTTCGATTATCTTCCTCTATAGAATATTGAGCACATAATGCATCACCATAATATCTTGGAGTATTGTAGCCACATCCAGTACATGGTAACAATATTAATCTTATTTCCTAAAAAGTTCTTGGAACATGATACACAATGAAGATTATGTGGGAATTTCATGTTGAAATGGAATCTTCATGGTTACTTTTGAACTGATTGGAATGCATTCTGCACCTCTAGGGATCGTGAAGTTGAACAATTCACTAGAGTTCATCTTATAAATACAAGCATATTAAGGAGGATTTTTCGAAACATGACCAAATATTTGATAGATCTATATTAGCCAACATATTTAGGTTCAAGTGATTATACTCAACCTCCTAGTAAATGGTGAGTGGGGTGGGGCCAACATTTAGATTTTTCTATTTGTAAAATAGCCTACAACCTTGTGTGCAAGTACACTTTTAATGGGAGTCACACGATCATGTCCATTGTTATTATGGATTAGGGATGAGGATTGTTGCACCCATTTGGAATTGTAAACATTCTACCATTGATTAATATATGTGTATATTTTTTGGTATAATTTCTATGGTAAATTTTGGTGTTTTAATTTTTATGACTATTTTATTTGATACATTTAGTTTTTTTTTCCTGACATATTAATGTTGTATTATCAATGATTGTTCATACTTACTTGATAATTCTAGTTGCAAGCCATTTTCCTGCAATAGCTCATGAAATAGAGTTTCCTTGACCATATGCTTAAATGCTAAGTCCCTTGGTTCGTGTTCATTTTTGAATTTGGGGATAATGAAATTTGAAAAACATTCACCATTTCAAACAAATGGATGGTTTTGTTGTTATAGCTTTTAGGCTTAACAAAAAATGGATCTTAAAATTTGTATTTGGATCTTATACAAAAAACCTTCCATTCAATTTTCCATGGCTTGATATTCTACGCAATATGAAATTTCCAGGTAGATATTTAAGACAACATAAGATACCACAAGTTTAAGATTCAATTCAATCCTTGCTCTAACTATGAACATTCCCTAAATATTATTACACCTTCAAAAGGCATGCCATGAACTCTAAATTCATTGAAATGAAGGGTTTTGGAATAATATTTTCATTCCTATCATAACACATCACCTTTTATGACAATCTCATGGCTTATAAGCCCCATTACGTTCTAAAATATGCAAACTTGGTACAAAAAGGAGTATATTCAACAAGCGAACAGTTCTCTATAAAATGCACAAGAAAACATCGTAAGAGAATGTAAGTGAGACAATACATTTTATTTATGTATTTCCTTAGTTGTTTCATCACACTACATTTCCAAATTTCTCAAAATTCTCTTTTTGAAAGATAAAGTTATGTCAAATGGTACTTTCAAAGATTTTCCCGATTTTTACCGCCTTAGAAAAATGTTGATTGTTGTCATTAAAATGCACACCCTACCTTGTAGAAGCACTCAAATCAAGACTTGAACTTGCTAAGTGTTATTCATGAACTACTAGACCTTCCCATATTATACCTTTAATTTGAACCTTAATGACCTCTTATTACAAAACACATAAAAATTGGCTTCTTGGACAAAGATTGCAAATCACATTGATATGGCTAAGAAAAATGCATGCCAAGAATTGAATATGCATGATTGTTGAAAAAAAAAGGTACTAGGTTAGATATTTTCAGATGGATAACAATACCTCATATCTAATTTTATCAATAAAGTCTTCAATCCTAAACTGTATATGCCAATGTGCCTATTTGAACAATTTTTCTTATTTTTTATTGCCTTAGAAAAATGTACACAATTGTCACTAAAATGCATGCCTTACCCTAAAAAAGAACTCAAGTTAATATCTTAAAATTGTTGAGTTTTATTCATTATTTTTTGGACATTCCCATAGTTTTATATTTTCAATTTGATCCTGAAAATCCTCTTGTTACAAAATAGATAAAAACTAGCAATTTAGACAGAGATTGCAAATTAGACTTAGATGGCCAACAAAAATTAATTCTGAGTATTGAATATGCATGATTGTTGAAGCAAAAGTATACAACTATGGATTTTTCACATGGAGAACAATACCTTATATCAAGTTTTCTCAATAAAGTCTCCAATTCCCCAAAATGTATCTGCCAAAGTGCCTACTTGGTACCTAGGCCTAGATATTCACTCCCTCGATGACGTGACACTTGAAAATGATGATTCATCATGTACAAAACCTTTCTATTAGCTTGAACCTTAACCAATGTCCAAAAAATATTTGTTGGTTGAAAAAAATAAGACAACTCTTAGTGCAAGTTGAGCTGCCAAATTCTACATCAATGATGATGTAGGAGCATCTCTAGCCTAGTTTGCTAGCCTTCATGCATAAATAAGCATTGCATATTTTAATAAGGATCCATACACCTTTATCACGCTTATTTTTCCTTATGAGTGCATCTTTGTGAATTTTGGCTTGCATTTACCCTATTTTTGAGTAGTCAAGTTTACCTTTAAATTTGTAGATATTTTAGTGTTGGCTTATGAAGTATAATCATATGTCAAGATGTGATATTTCATGAGGAAACCATGGAATATTTCAGATCATAATTTGAGTCTCTATACAAACCTGGATGTGGACTTCATTGACAATTTTTGACAATTGCTTGCATTTCTTGAATAGTACAAAATTAATGAAAAACCTATCTTTATGGGATTATATCTTGAAGGTGATGATAGTTTTGGAAAATATGGAATATTGGTATATTATTAAGGGATTATATATTGAAGGTGATGATAGTTTTGGAAAATATGGAAAATTGGTATATTATGAATTTTATTTACTTCCACATATAATATTTGGTTTACATTAGGAATTTATTTTGATAGGGGCAAGATGCATTTTCTTTAGGAACTCAATATTGAATTGTACTTTGTGTTTAAAAATACATATTGATCGTAAATTTTTACATCAAAGAAGTTTTGGAATGGCATTGAATTTTGGAAATGTAGAAAGGTTAGGGAGATTAAAATACAAACCATAAGAACATTGTCCCAATTATACATATTTATAATTGACTTGTTCTATTTCCAACCATCACAACATTATCCATGCTAGAAGGTATGTCTTTCTTTCTATCATCATTGACAATGTAGTTGTTTCTACTTGTTTGAATGATTGTACCTTATTATTTGAGGGAAGTTGTTTATAAATGACTCGGTTTATTGACGTGTATTATGATGATGAAACTCAAACATTTAATTATTTGATTGGCATTAAGTTACGATTTTAAATGGGTTTACTTAATTTTTTTTATTATATCATGGATGGATTAAAAATGGAATCATATGATGTAATCGACATTGCCAATCCATATGATTGTGACACTTTTAAATGAAAATGCTCGATAGATTAACTTGTAGATGCTAGTGATGGTTTTCCTAGTGTGACAAAAAATTGTAGGTGTATCTTGACACGGGATTATGCAACATTATATTGGACTTCAGATTGAGTTAGGGTATTATAATATGTTATATGGTTAATGTTATGCTTTTATTTTGATTATGGAACAATTTGATGCGTGATTACAGTGTGTGTAGGCACAAGTAACATGATTTTCGATCGATCCACTTACATGTAATGAGGTTGTATGGAAGGGTACAGGGTACCATCAAGAGAGGAGGAACACCGTTCTCGTTTCCACCTACTAGCACTCCTTTTTCGTGACCTGGGTTGAAAATATGGTGATGCTTTTACTCATAGATTACATGTTGTTACTCAAGTAGTCCACATATTAGTGATGAGTCGCAAAATTACCATATTTTAATATCATCTTTTCCTCATTTTTAATCCTTTTCCATCCATCCACAACCTTGTATTAGCCTATTTTAATGCTCATGTGCAGGATATAGGCTCGAAATGTTTTCCATCGTGTTTCTTAGTATTTCATTGAATTTTGATTAACATTAGGGAGAATTAACATATTTTGTATTTAATTTTGAAGTCATGGCTGGTGTGTCGACGAGTTGTTGCAGGTTTACAAGTTGATATTTCTCAAAGTTCCCTTTTAGGTTCAAGAAGACAAATTGCTTGGCTCCAATACGTGCATTTTATGAATATTTGACAGAGCTGACACATAGATGCAGGATGATGGTTCATGTCCAAGGCTATAGAAAGGGATTATTATTATTATAGGACTACACAACGCTTTCATGGAACCAACACCAAAATATTGGCAGGATTTGTAGGAGACAATTCCACTTGGGGATTTATTAATAAAAATGCCACAAATTCGAGCACCCAATAATCAAGTCAATAATAGTTAGAAGGTATCCAAGCTTCCATTCAAAGAATTAATGGAGGAGACACAAATTTGGTGTTATATCTATTTGGAGACATTCATAGAAGATGAGATATGTTGTTTTACACATTGGAGGGTGAAGTTTTGGATACCCACGTCTGCAAACACGTTTTTCCCTATATTTTTGGGATCCAAATCCATTGTGATAGCTACACATCAAGAGGAAAATGAATTTCGACATCTTCATGGTCCTTGGATGTATTTTGGGTAAGCTGGTGTAACCCACACAACCAATCATGAATTTGACAATGTATGTTATTCTAAATTCGATGGCGTTAGCTAGAATCTTGGAGCAATCTAGTTATGAGTTGTAAATTTAGAATATTGTTGTAATCAGTTGGAAATCTCTTATCCACAAGTGGGTTTTTTTAGTTTCAATCAAGATTATGTATTAAACAATAAACATAGTGCCATCTCCATTCCAAGGGAGAAGACTCTTAGAGCAATGTCCAATTTCGTGATGGAATAAAATTACAAGCTTGAGATCCGATTGAGATCTGATTTTCGACTTAGATTTCTATTTATTCATTCATATGTTGATGTTTAGTTAGTTTATGGCACTATAGATTAAGTTTTCTACAATGTTATTGGGAGGGAGCTCACTCCATGAGAGCAAATTGTTGTACAATTGGTAATCTTTCATTTCTTGTTTTGGGTGTTTATTTATTTCTGAAGTTTCAATTCAAGTATTTCTAATTTGCAGAGTGATTTACTTCTTTACAAGGCATGGTGTGTTTCTGTTAGCCTCATAATCCTAAAGTTCTATAGTCTAAGTATTTTTTAGTATAAATGTTTTTAGAAATTAGTTTATTCTAGTTTTTTAGAATAATGACACCTAGCTTCTATGCAAAGGACACCTATCATACTCATGTGATTATGTGATTGGTTGTTCTCCTAGATTTTAGTTTAGAGTTGAGCTATATAAACTAGATCTTTCTTCAAGTGACGTTAATGAGTAGATTATGAGTTCTCACTTCAGATTGTAATCACTTTTTCCTTATTAATAAAATTACATGTCTGAGGACACTTTGTCAACATGGTATCAAAGCCATGGTGAAAATTGTGATGGAAGAAAATTGCTGATGGATCGAGGAAGCAAGGAAGACTTCTTGACATCAACATGGATATCTTCAAACTCAAGGGTAATGATACTGAGGGAATCTGTTGTTGTCTTAAAATAAGGAAAAATATTATTGTGATTGCAACAATCAATTTTTTTTTCAATAATTGATTCATTTTTTTGAGTTGTAAACTTGTATATCTGCAAATTTCAAGTTTGTAGATTTGATTAATTGCAGCTTTCTTTCCTATAAATATAAGAGATTTGGGTAGATAAATGTGTATACTTGCATTTTTTCTTTAGATCTCATAGATCCATTGCTATTTTATTAAAAAGGGCTCATTTGTAAACATTGCTTCAGATCATTTTATAAATCTGACAATTTGAATTCAGAGTTGTAGATTCTATATTTTTATAGTTTTTAGATTTGATCTGTATTGAGGATTGTATCAAGGTCCATATCAAGGTCTGTATCAAGGTCCATTTCAAGGACCGTATCAAGGACTGTATCAAGGACCAGATCGTAAATCACATCTGAATTTAATAGAAAGTCATTAGATTGAATCTCTGGCATCACATCGGTGAGAAGGAAGATTCAATTTTGTGTGGATTGGATTTGGTTCCTCTGGAAAAGAAATTCCTCTGGAGATCTTGCACACAAAGAGATAATCCACTCATCTTTTTCCATGATTTCTCTCTCTGCTACATCGCCATCGCCATTTTCTGTTGCTGCTACATTGCCAATGCAAACACAGATCTAAGGCAATAATCATTTTTCATATATGAGGCGATTTTATCTGTGCCCATAACCAGATCGCAAATGCAGATATAAGGTAATAACCTTTTTTAGATCTGAGGAAAATGTACATTTGAGACAATAACCAGATCTCACGAATTTCACGAATTTCTTTGGCATATTAGTGATATGAAAATACACTGAAAATAATCGTAGAAATTCCAACGCTCAGTTATTAAGTGTTTCACTTGCCCAACACATCCACTTGCGATCTGGATTAGATCTAGTAACTTGGCCTTCAAATAAACAGAAGAAATCCCTCAGGAGTAAGAGAAAGGAAATCTAAAAGGCGGCCTAGATTCAATGCAGGCAGATTTGGTATCCCGTAAATTCGATCTGGTATCTGGTACAAATATATTTTCAACACATGGTTGAAAATTCCCCCCTGTTGGACATCTCTGTTGTCGTAGACGAGGAGGTTTTGAAGAAATACGATCTCCTTTGCTAGAAGAGGCCACAAATCAAAGAAGCGTGATCTTTTTTCAGAAAATCTGAGGTGCATCACAATCTAAGGTGCTTTGATTGCTGTGTGTCCTCGTACTTTGAAGCCCCTTCAATGCGATTTTGGTGGACAACTTTTCAACTGATATTAAATTATCAAAATCGCTACATAAAATCTTTGTTAATATCTAGGTCCGGATTGAGGTCTGGATTGAGGAACAGATTGAGGACCAGATTGAGGACCGTATTGAGGACCGGATTGAAGTCCAGATTGAGGACCGTATTGAGGACCAGATTGAAGTCTAGATTAAAGAGTTTTTTTTTTTAATTTTTAGACATTTGAGTTGTAATCTTTTAAGTCATTGGTGACTTTAGTTCAATGGGGACACATTTTATAACTTGTATAAGGCTATCTATCTTGCAAAAAGGGTCAAACTTTGAAATATTTGATTGTAGTCTTGAACGCTCAGAAGTTGAGAAGAGTCCAGTAAAATACTCTCTCAAACTCCATTTCGAACGAGACTTTTAAAGGGTCAAGGCCAAGCCCTTAAAAGTACTCTTTTTGCGTGGAATGTGTATTCTTTCTTTCTGGCGCTTTGTGTCTTTCTTTTGGAGTTTTGTGGATTATTCACTTGCAAATATTGCAACAAACATCATGTCTAAACTAATCAATATATTCACAGAATCAGATAAGTTAGATGGACCCAAGAATTACAAATCTTGGAGTCGGAACATGCATAACACTTTGATCTATAATGAATTATGGCATGATATCTGTGATGGTGATACTGCTCCAACTAAGCCCACTGATGCTACTTCTTTAGAAAAATGGAATTTGAAAGATGAAAAAGCACTTGCTTTGTTACATTCTTYTGTAACTGAACACATGTTTGTTCATATTGAGAATTCCAAAGATGCATGGTCTTCTTGGAATCTGTTAAAGAAGCTTTTTGATACTCTTGCTGCATCTCATAGAGTTGATCTACAAATGAAATTGCTTAAAMAAAAATTAGCAGACAATGGTGATGTATTAGAATACATTTCAAGAATTAAGAACATTCATCAGGAAATCATCAAAGGCAGTTTTCCTAAACTTGAAGATATTTTTCTAGTCTCCATTGTAATAAATGGCTTGAC
This sequence comes from Picea sitchensis, assembly GCA_010110895.2. Lineage (NCBI taxonomy): Eukaryota > Viridiplantae > Streptophyta > Pinopsida > Pinales > Pinaceae > Picea > Picea sitchensis. The sequence goes on along the minus strand of SNQJ01S0008606.1, from coordinate 247,490 downwards.
TCCATCTTATAAACATTTTCTTGAGACTTTGCAAATAACTGATGAGTTATAAATTGTGACTTTTGATTCACTTAGTGAATTACTGGCTCAACATAGTAAATCTTTTGGAAAACAAAAACAATCAAGAGAAGATCTTCTTTTCACTAAAGCTGAAAGTTCTAAAGGAAGAGGAAAAACAAATTTTGGAAATTTTCAGAATTAGTCTTCTAATTGAGGCCATGGCAGAGGTCGTGGTCAAGGTAGAGGTCGTAGCAATTTTCATCAATTTTTTTTTTCAAAGTAATCCTCCCAATAATAATGCATAGTCAGGAAGAGGTAGAAATTCCAATCAAGTAAGATGTAAAAGATGTTTAAAGATGGGTCATTATGCATCAAATTGTTTGACAAGCAATGATCAATTGCTGAAGTTTAAGAAGACATCAAATTCAAATTCTCAACAATCAACTCAATATGCAGAAGATCAAGATTACCAGGATGATCAATATGAATATGTTTTTTCTGCAGTTCAACATGGAAGATCATTTGAAAATGATTGGATATTGGACACAAGGGATACTCAACATATGACTTATCGCAGAGACTATTTTTGGAATTATAAAAATGTTCAACTAAATCCCATTTATTTAGCTGATGATACAACTCATATACCTCAAGGAAAAGGTTCAGTGAAAGTTTTTCTCCCTGGAATTGGTGAAAAATGGATTTCGAATGTTTGGTATGTACCATCTTTTAAGAAAAAATTGTTATCCTTAGTCACAATTAGACAAGCTGGACATCAAATCATCATGCAATATGGTTTGGTGAAGATTAAATCAGAGAAGGATAACTTGAAAACAATAATGATTGGATATGAAGATGGGAAGTTACTAAGAATGAATGGGAAAGTCATCCAAAGAAAGAAAGAGGTTGCAACAACAATGAATTCTGAAATGTCTTCATTCAGATTATGGCATTTTCAATTTGGTCACTTAGACTTTGATATTCTCTTGAAAATTAAGTCCCAAGATTTGGTAAAGGGTTTACCAACTTTAAAGAAAGAAAATTCCAAGTGTGAATCTTTTATTTTAGGCAAGCAAAAGCGAGAAGCTTTTCCAACCATCTCATGGCGAGCAACAAAGTATTTTGAGTTGATTCACAGTGATATATGTGGTCCGATGGAATCTTCTTTCGGTGGATGTCGATACTTTATATTGTTTATTGATGACCACACTAGAATGACATGGGTGTACCTTTTAAAGGCAAAGTCTAAAGATTTTGAAAAGTTTGTAAATTTAAAACACATGATTGAAAATGAAACTAGAGAAAAGATTGCTTCTTTGAGAACTGATAATGGAGGTGAATTCACTTCAACTGAATTCAATGATTATTGTCGAAAAAATGGAATTAAGAGGCAACTAACAAATTCCTATACTCCACAACAGAATGGAGTTACTGAAAGGATGAACAAAACTCTCATGGGCATGGAAAGATCTATGATGTAGTTTAAAGGGTTGAGCACAAAATATTGGGTTGAAGCAGTCCATACTGCAGTTTATCTCAGAAATCGATCACCTACATCAGCTTTAGATGGAAAAACACCTTATGAAGCTTGGTATGGTTTTAAACCCAAGGTAAATCATCTTAGGGTTTTTGGATCAACATGTTATGCTTTAGTTCCTAAGGAAACAAAACTAAGTTAGAAAACTGAAGTATGAAGTGTATCTTCATTGGAAACTCTGATGAAAAGTAAGGGTATAGATTACTTTCAAATGGAAAATTCATTGTCAGTAGAGATGCCATTTTTGATGAAACTGAAAGTAATAGTTTAGATGAGATTAATCATCTCCTTAGTCATTTAGAGAAGAAAAACACTAAGGGTAAAGGTAATTTGAACTAGTCAAAGAAAACATTTTGGTTTGAAAAAGACTTTGTTTCTACAAAAGACATCTCTTTATCAAAAAATTCTTCTGATTCATTTGATAATGAAACGACAAAAGACTCTTCTGACACAAAACCTTCAAAAGAATCTTCTACAACCTCAGATACTTCAGATGAAAGAAGATCCTCATTTTTTGAAAATCCTCTTTTCAACAATAATGGTGATTGAGATCCACAATCCCCTCAACATAAGAAGCCAAAGTGGGCCAAACAACTTCTCAAAGATGTTCATTCAGATGAAATGAACAAAACATGAACTAGGGGATCTTAAAGGGCATAACTTAATTTTTCTCATGCTTCCATTGAACCTACTTCTTTTGCCGAAGCAGCTGGACATAAAGAATGGAATGAAGCAATGATTAATGAATATGATTTAGTACTTGTAAATGGGGCTTGGAACTTAGTTGATTGGCCACATGATGTTAAGCCCATCGGTTGTAGATGGGTTTATCAAATAAAGTACAAGCCCAATGGTAAAATTGACAAGTACAAAACAAGACTTGTTACTAAAGGTTTTTCTCAACATGAAGGAATTGATTATGAAGAAACTTTTGCACCCAAAGCTAAATGGAATACTATTAGAATGGTTATCAATTTGGCTGCACATAATGTTTGGAAATTACATCAAATGGATGTCAAAAGTGCCTTATTGAATGGTGATCTAAAAGAAGATATTTTCATGACTCAACCACAAGGTTTTGAAGCTAAATGACAAGAACATAAAGTTTGCAAACTTGTGAAGGCTTTATATGGTTTTAAACAAGCTCCTCGAGCTTGGTATGCAAAAATTGATGAGTACCTATGAAAGGTGGTTTTTCAACAAAGTTAATCAGATGATACATTGTATTTTTGAATGCAAGATAAGCACATGGTGATACTTGTACTCTATGTTGATGACTTAATCATAACAAGAAATAATGAAGGTCACATCAAACAGGTTAAGGAAGAACTTAAAGCAGGGTTCAAAATGACTGATTTAGGGATACTTCATTATTATCTTGTAGTTGAAATATATCAAAATCCTAACCAAATATTCCTTAGTCAAACTAAGTATGCCACTGAATTGTTAAAGAAATTTGGCATGTGAGATTGTAAACCTTCTCTTACCCCCATGGAGCAAAAATTGAAACTTTCAAAATTTGAAGGGGGGGGAATTGGTAAACAGTACAAAGTACATGCAATTGGTTGGAAGTCTCATTTATTTGACAAATACTTGACCAAATTTGTCATATTCAGTCAATATACTTTCAAGGTTTATGCAAGAACCAAGGGAAAGTCACTCTAATTCAGCAAAAAGGGTACTAAGATACATTCAAGGTACAAAAGACTTTGGTCTTCTCTACAAAAGGATTTTTTTTTTACATTTGTTGGATATTCAGATGCTGATTTTCCAGGTGACACTGATGATAGAACATCCACTTTAGTTTATTTAATGAATATGGGTTCAACAACAATATCTTGGAATTGTGAAAATCAAACAATAATTGCCAATTCTTCAGCAGAGGCAGAGTACATATCATCTTGGGAAGCAACATGTGAGATTGTATGGCTACAATTGTTTTTACAGGATCTTGGTGAAACTCAAAAATCACCAACTACCTTATTGATCGACAGTCAGTCAACAATAAAGATGGCCAAGAATCCAGTATTTCATTCAAATACTAAACATGTCGACACCAAGTACCACCTCATCAAATCACTCATCATCAAAGACATCATCAAGCCTCAGTCCTATCCATCCGAAGATCAAACTTCAGCTATTTTTACCAAACCTCTTGGTATAATAAAGTTCACTAAGTTCAGAGATGAACTTGGTATTTGTAAAAATGAACTTTCGGATTAAATGGGGGATTGTTAGCCTCATAATCCTAAAGTTCTATAGTCTAAGTATTTTCTAGTATAAATATTTTTAGAAATTAGTTTATTCTAGTTTGTTAGGATAAGGACACCTAACTTCTATGTAAAGGACACCTATCATACTCATGTGATTGGTTGATCTCCTAGATTTTAGTTTAGAGTTGAGCTATATAAACTAGCTCTTTCTTCAAGTGAGGTTAAAGAGTAGATTATGAGTTCTCACTTCAGATTGTAATCACTTTTTCCTTATTAATAAAACTATGTGTCTGAGGACACTTTGTCAACAGTTTCCTTTTATGCAATGTTATTTCAATTCCTAGATTAGTTTCTACCAAAATTTTCCAACAACAAGAGATATGATGTATGGAAATAGGAAGTTCCCAAATCATTATTGGTGATTTCCTGGTGGAAGCAAGGTTCCTGTTCCTGGTGATTTCTTGGTACCAGTAGGGTTAACATGATCAATGTTCAAGTACATGACTTCTACCAAGTGTGATGGAGCTAACTTTGGACTTTTGTAGTGTAGTGATGCAATTTCCTTTCTATGTAGAAGCATGCTAGAAAAATTAATGCAAGTTAAGAATTTGTATCCCGCACATACAATGCACGACATCTCACAATTAATTAGAAACCTTGGTTGATAAGATAAAATGAACAAGTGTTTCTATTTAAATAGAATATATATAGAAACACTTTCATTTTTGGCATTGTTGTTAGGGAGGTGTCAAGGGCACAATAATATTTCTTGTATTGGTTTTAGATAACACATGGTAAGGGGATGAGAAAAGAGAAGATGTTGACTATCCTCTTTGTAGGGTCGCATATAGAGTGTTCTGATGGTAAGGGGATGAGAAAAGAGAAGATGACGRCCATCCTCTTTGTAAGGTCTCATACATAGTGTTCTACATTCATATAGCTGCATGAATTAAAATTAGAAAGTTTTTTGTGGTGCAGTAAGAGCCACCCATAGTACTAACCCCTTTTTCAGGAAGTTTRGTTAGATGGGGAAAGAATTGGTGAATGAAGATTCCAATGGAGAAAGAACCAAAAGGGATGAAAAAGTTTYTCAATCCCACATTTGGATCAATTAATGGGTATGTGATGAATTTTCATTATTTCCACCAGTAATATGTAGCATCTTGGGTTGATTGTTTCATTGTATTTTCATCTTAGTCCACCCATGTTCATATCTTCCTACTATATGCTGCCTTTACTTCTACTTTTATTTTTTCTCACTCTTTATTCCTCTCTCAATCCTCTTGCCCTATTTTCTACCTTCTTCTCTTCTTCATGCTTTTCTCTTCTATTTCTTCTTTATGCGGTATCATTTCCCTCCAACGTTTCTTTCTTTCCACTAAGTCACGATCGCCATTTTAGACCTTTTCCAACCCTTGATTCTTCATTGTTGATTAACCCTAACCTACACCTAGCCACTTTGATATCATGTATAATGAAAAATACTTTATGGTGATTGTATTCCTCGATCAATTGTTCAAGCCCTCATCATACAAGAACCACAATCTCACGAACAAAACGTGGACACTATCTCATGAATAATGAGACACTCCATGTTTCCCATAGTGGTTATGTCAGGATCTCATTATATCAATCCTATATCAACCTCATAGATAATGGGACACTTCATGTTGTTCCCACGATGGTTAAGTTAGGATACCATTATCATTATGCCACATTTTGAATTTAATGTCTGATTTTATTCTTGTTTTAGGTATTTTTGTACTTGCCATAGGATCTTGTGAAGGTCATATTGCATAATTGAGGAGATAGGTATTTGTAATATTTTGTATACATATGAATTACCTTGGAACCTATTCACCTACAACAATTCACACAAACCCGGATCACCATTCAAGAGAAATAGCTTTTTGATCATTCTCTAGTGGCATTTGGGGCCACTGACCTCACCAAGAACAAAGTTGAGACAATCAATTTTTGGTAGAGAAAATGGATATATTTTTAAAACATGTTTCTATGGTGTATTATCTTATGAATATAGTTCATAACCCAATTGGAATTACTTCATTTTGATATCGTACGAGAAATTTATTCCCTAAATACCGACTTCCTATCCTAAATATGCACTACTGAAACTTTATATCCTAGGATGTTCATTGGCATATTTGACCCATCAATTCTTAGTGTTCGTAAAAAATATTTTTACTGGAGATATCCATGTCAATCTAATTTAATTTGGCTTTGGAATCACCCCAATCAAACAACAAATGAATATTTTATCATCAAAATACCGTTGGGTAGTCTAGGTGGCCACCACTCCTCAACATGTAAAAACTGAATTTTCCTTTGTTTATCTTTCCCTAGATTTGTTCATATGCACTATTTGTGATATTTTTGTATATTTCTTGGGAGAAGAAATCTTGATCACCTTTCTTCTTCCATGATCTCACCCTTTTATTGTAGACAAGTGCTAATTCTTACAGGTCCTGGAAGGCTCAAGAAAGTCACTCCATGAACAAGTGATTTCGAAGACCAAATTTTGATGAATAAGAGCATGTCATATAGACATCCAAGTCAGGAAGGTGCAACATTATAAGATGTTGATTAATTTCCCAAGTCATGTTCAAAGTTCAAGTTCCTTGGAGCTTTCTACTGAGGTGTTCTAGTTGCTAATCGACAACAACAAGACTTCTCATAAAAGTTGCAACTGGGTAGAAACAAAACAGATGAATAATTTATTTGAAGATCACATAAATACCAATGTCATCGAAGTCAAAGTCCCACTGCTACACCAACAATGCCACTGCTACAAATACCTAATGTTTATCATACTCTTTCTCCAACACCACTTTATTCCCATCCATTTTCCCTTTTTACCAATTCAAATATAATGGCCTTCTCAAGTTTACGAAGCTTCCTTTGTTTATGTGGTTAACCATGAAATTCAATAATTTCCTTGAAATATCAGTCATGTACCCACTACTATCACATCATAAATTCAACCTACTTTGTCCTCTATAAGACCTCCATAACCTTCGGCTCCACCCACACCTAACCCACCCAATAAAGCTGCTTGACTCACTTACAATTTCAAGCTACCCTTCTAGTTTTAATAGTTTTCGAATAAATATTTCCAAGAGGCATGCCACTACCAATCCATCAGGTTTTTCTCGCTACCTGGATGCTATAAATCCTATTTAACACACTTCCTCTATGTTCAACATTTAATAATGTGTTACAAATATTGCAGTATGTCTTTGTTCTTAATAGTGCTTCACAGATATACCATTGTCATAAAAGAAACAAAAATGGCAGTTCTAAGGATGGTTGCATTTGAGAAATATCGGTACTACTACACAAGAACCAATACCAATAATCCCTGTGGCTGAGACACAAGAACCAAATACTGGGGAAAGATCATAAAAAATAAAGAGAAAGGTGTTGTCACACAAGAACCAACACCTAGTAGTCTCTGAAGGCCCTACTATTTCCACTCAATAACCAACAATAAATAAATCGGTTGGAAAAATTCCCCAGGAGGGAAAGAATACTATTCCACAAGAACCTGTAGCAGATCAAGCTGTTGCAGAAGTGGTATTTACTCTAAAAATCATATACTTGTTGCAAAGTTCATAGACTTCTTAGGTAGGTGTAGGTACACTTCTTCTTTATATTTGTTTGTTTGATTCATTGAATGCTATGGATTGGTATATGGAAAATCACTTAAGCGTCTTTGTTTTCTATCCTACTCCCTTGCCATTTTCTATTTTTTCCCAAGGACAAAAAAAGGCTTCAGTTTGGGGGGACAGCATCACCTCATGACTACATCATTAGTATTTTCCAATCCAAATCCTTCAACACCCCATTTGAACCACGACATCATCTCAAATCCACTCCAACACCTCAAATATCCAAAAATGAGGAAGACCATAAGATTCTCAATGAAAGACACTAGTGTTGCTACATCAAGCATTGATGCTATTAGACAAGAACCAACATCAAGAAGCTCTATTGTTGCTCCACAAGAACCAACAATAGAAGGCCTTGTTGTTGCCACACAAATACCAACAACAAGAGAAGAAAAAGACATTGTTGTTGCTCCACAAAAACCAACAACCAAAAAAGAAGGAATTGACATGGACAAGCCAGGTAAACTGTTGGAGAAGTGGAATAAGTTGCCCCAAAAGAACCTACAACAAAAGAAGTTGTTGTAGAAGCTATTCCTACATAAGAATATGTTATCATACAACATGTAAGGAAAACACATTCATAGGTATGAGTTCCTCGATTCATTTCCATGGTTTACCGATGCATATACGGATTTACATCTTCAAATATGTTGAGTTACAAAGCATCATGATATATCATTTGGTTTTGCTAGTGGATACTTGTGATCTTATTTACATTCCTTTGGAGGGATCTTATGATTTTTTGCTGGCAGTAACCATCGAGTCCTTTTTATCTTTTATTCCTATAGCCTACACTTTGTATCATCAAGAGGATCATCATTATTAGGGTTATTCCTGTGGCCTACACTTCATATAAATATGACCTCCTTTGATTCATTATTTAAAAGTTGTGGTTATGGCCTCTAAAAATATATGACCTAATTTGCAAAAATGATGGGCTAAAATTCTGTCTATGAGCCAAAAGTTTTTGAGGACTTGATAGTTTTCACTGACATCTTGAGGGAAGCATACTTCCATATTTCAAGGGTTAGATAGAAGCTTGAAAGTTCTTTGATAAGAAGCACGCTTTTCCATAACCTATAGAAGACTGTCCCCTATATACTTCTGTCATATCTATCTTAAAGAAACCCCTATTTTGTACATATGTTGACCCCCTATGAAATCATCATGGATAAAGTTATCTAAAATTCATGGTACATTGAGCACTCAATACTGTAATCTTTTCACTCTATAGACAAATTCCATATCAGCTAAAGGGTTTCAAGGTTCATTTGTGAGGTATTTTAAGTACTCAGGATTCCCAATGTTGATCTCATTTGGGTTGCAAGTTACATACAAAGCCTTGGGTTACATACTATTACCACCTTCCATCTATTGTTGTATTTACTCCATTAGCATTCCATATGTCCCCAAGAAAAATTCACTCATGGAACAATAGGCATAAGTTGCAAGGGCATCATTGTTGGAATAGTGTATGGCCTTGAGAGTTGTTGTGTAAGTCCATTGGTCTCACAACACCTATTCTCTTTCACTATAAAGCTTGCGATAAGTTTCGTTATAATACCAAATTTGAAATATTTGGGAAACAATCCTGTGACACCTTGCTCCTTATGGACTTCATCTGTGGCCCTATCCTTTAAAAAGTATGCTTTTTTGAGCTCCATTTCATGTCATTTACCATTTCAAAATCTTATATTGCTTACACCACAAATACTACTTGTGTAATTTCCACACAATTTTGATCCTACAACACTATACTCATAGCTTATCCAAAGATACTATTGCATGAAGAACTGAATCCTTATTGTCTCATTACCATAACTTTGGAGCATTCACCTTTTGCAGCCATAGCCCCATCTTGATTCATCCATACATTCATAGGATTGTTGCTAATTGGCCCTAAGGACATTACACTTGGGTATATCCAACAAAATCAGATATTGGCTATTTAAATGCTTAAGGACCGACCACCACATTATAGTAGTCAGTCAATGAATGACTAAGTTGATGCACAAAAGGAGATATAATTTCATAAGAAAAGGTAATATATCATGACAAGTCACGGGTAATTAAATTAGAGCATAAAAAGATATGTTCAAAGCTCTATATCAGCGTACACAAGCTGGAAAAAAAAACATTAGCGGGGTTGTAAAGAAAGATTGAAAGGTGATACTAATTAAAGAATTGAAGTTTCAATAAACTAATTTTGGAAACACATTTCTAAATAGAATTACTATGGGAATTATTCTTGGAAATCTTGTACATAGGCCAAGTCTTTCAAAATCATTTTTCTTTGATTGCTTGTTGATATGTAGCTCCATAATCTGATGCATAATTACATTCATAAATTAGTTTCTACAGGAATTATTTGTCTTCAAGGACAAGTCCTCTTATTAACAAAAATGTCCTCACAAAACATCTCATCATTTCAGGATTTGGTTTATTTTTCTACTTTTCTCATTATTCCTTTTTCTTCAGCATTGTGGTGTAACCATATGAGTTATGAAGAATTAGCTTTTGTTTATACTTACAGATACTAAGAATATTATCTTCCACATCATATCAAGTCTGAAATTGGAAAAATCCTTAGTTTAATGGCAGACAAAATAACAAGCTGGAAGAGCACACTATATTTGTAGAGTCTCCTTTGACTATAGAAGGAATCAATCCAATTCCCAAGACAAGGATATAAATTTCATGGAAAGGTTTCACAACATACTAAAAAAATATGAAGACATGGTTTCTAATTATTGAATATTTTTGAAAGGTATGCTTGTTCCAATATTACTGGAAGTAGTGTTGAGAATAGTGCTTTGGCTCTTGGAATGAATACTAGTACATCAAGCAACCAGTCTCTACATGGAATTCGTGCTCTATGTTCACCTTTCTAGTCTCAAGGAAGTGCTCAAACAAATATTAGGGAAATTGCCCCATCCAATTTGTTACATGGATGCTCGAGGAAATGGTAAAAGCAAAGTGAGCCAGAGGGCATACAAAGCAATGAATTGGAACAACAACATCAAATTAGTCAATTGGAAAAGTGGATTGTTTCTTTGGTCATTATTATTGGTGTGGGCGGAGTTGTATTCGCTGGGGGTTGATTTTTACAGTTGTAATATCTTTGGCATTATTACTTGTGAAAATCATTGAAAGTATTGAAGTTATATGCTGGTTATCAATAGCTACAGGACTGTTTACAAGCTTGTGTTGCAGATAATGATTTTATTATATCTTGATATCCATGAATTGGGTACTCGTGATTTTTGGAGGGGAGAAGCAATAAATTATAACAGGTATGCTTGCATAATTTCTCAAAAACCTAGATTATAGCTTGTGATAAATCTGTTATTTATCAGACTTGTAGCAGCCTTGAATTGAATGAATATTTTTTTTTTCCTAAGTCTGTTTCGGTGAGAGGAAGCTACAAGAGAGATGATGAGGTATTGGGGTCTCTTATTTAAATAGAAGAAGCCTCACATATATCAAATTTCATCCTCCAAGTAGAAATTTAATCTCTCTTATATGATAAATTGTGAAGGACAGAGAAATGCAGAGAGAAAAGAATAGTATATTCAAATGTATGAAGAAGTACAGAACAGAACTGAAGCGATAATTACAATGTAAGATGGTTGAGCTATATATGCTCAAGCAAGACAAAAATAGAAAGTACAACTGTCCAGTACAGCTGGAAGTGTACGATCATACTGTTGAGGGTACAATATATTTAACACTCCCTCTTAGACTCAACAGTTAAACATGATTTACAATCAACATCAGCGACTATGCCTAAGTGCTGTCTCACGGAGTCAAACTGACTTTCTAGTGGCTTGGTGAAGATATCAACAAGATGATCTCTAGAACCACAAAATTGAAGTGCAATGCCACCATTATTATTCGTCGGCATTATGAAATGGCCCGAAGGTGTCAATGTGTTTACTTTTCTTGTGGAACGCATGGTTCTTGGATAATGCAATTTGCTGATGTGTTGTCACAGGAGATAGGAGTTGGATCCTTCTGTTTGTGACATGTCTTTCAATAATCTTCTGATATGCTGTGACGAAGGTAGCAGCTACATGCCTACGCCTCTGCTGAAGATATTGATACAATTGGTTGCTTCTTAGATGCCCATAAAATCCCGAGGTTAGATGCCTGGTTAGAAAACATATCTGATGTGCTTTTCACATCATCAGTACTGCAAAGTCAATGCACATTAGTAACGAGTTGATTACTATCGGGTGCGTTATTGCCATAGGCAAAGATGTAATTGTTCTGCTGCATATCTCCAAATTCGTTTGCCATTTCCGATTAATGAATCCTTGGGTGATTCCATGAATGCGGAAACAAGGTAAACTGCATACATGATGGATAGGGCCTGGTTAACGTAAGATACAACAAGCTGCTTAGGCTAAAATTTTTGGTATAAAGTAGAATCCCTTTGTGGGACCTTCATCTTTCTTGTAATTTTGTGCCTAATGGTGTGGGGGTTTCCGCTGGATTGCAACCTTCCATGCAAAATTGCTTACCCAAGAATGTCTGGCTGCATACTTTGTGGCGGAACAAAAATGCCTCTGGATGATTGATGAACCTCAATACCTAAAAATATTTCCTTGATGCCAAGATGCATCATCTCAAACTGGTTACATGGCATGCTTGAAATCTGTTAGCTCTATATTTCCTGTGTAGAAATAGCATCAACATATAAACATACAATTGAAATTTTCTTGTCTTATCTGTTTTGGTATAAAGTGTGAGTTCATTTTGACTTGTTGAAGCCGCACGATGGTAGGTGTCAATTAATTGTACCAAACTCTTGGAGCTGCTTTAAATATCTAAAGCTTTCTTCAACCGATACACTTTGGGTAGGTGCTCTTGGACTTCAAATCAGATTGGTTGATTGACATAAACTGCTTCTTCTAAAAACCATTTAGGAATGATGACATGGCATCCATTTGGTAAACTTGCCATTAGTGTATTTGTGCTGCTATAGCCAATAAAGTCCTTATAGTGTCTAATCTTACTCTTGGAGCAAAAAGTTTCACCATAATCAATACACAGTTTGTTGAGAATCCTTGAGCAACAAGTCTTGCCTTGTGCTTTTCAATCTTCCATTTTTCATTTAGTTTGGTTTTGTACACCCACTTGACACCAATACTCTTTTGTGTCTTGGCAAATCCAACAAGATCATGTCTTGTTCTTCTCAATGGAGTCAATTTCTCGGTTCATTGCTTAGACAATGTGCTCTCCTTAGCTGCTCCTTAAAGGATGTGGGTTGACATGACATTAAAACAAAAAGATTATTTTGTGAAAGTCATCAACTAGCGATGGATTTATCAAACCGAGTTCTCGGATACATTGTTAAAGAGAATGATTCTCTACTAGAAGATGAGCTATCCTGTGAATTATCACGGTGGTCCCTTGGACTTTACATTCTTGGAGAATGGGTTGGGAATGCTTGGTACATTACGGGTACTACGTGTTTTCGAACTTGGTAGCAAAGTTGATTGTCCACTTTGGTTTTAATTATCAATTGGTTTCAAAATATTACATCTCTGCGAGAATTAATTTCTTGGTGATGGGATTGTAAACTCTGTAAGCACGAGGTTTCACTATGTGATTGAAAATACATTTTCACTTTCGTCGTAAACTTCTTCCTCAATTAGGAAGGAATACGTTATTTGAGCATATGCTATGCATCCAATGTCCTTAGATGATGAGCTACATTGAGCTTTGTCCTCCAAGCTTCTTGAACTTTCATGTGTAGACCGGTGGTTGGTGATCTATTCAAAGATAGGCCGGAGCATGCTGCCCTAAAAGTATTTGACAAGTGTTTTCTTTAAGAAGTGTTCTTGCCATGTTCATGATGGTGCGATTTTTTCTTCGATACTCCATTCTGTTGTGGAGTATGCCTTGTTGTTGCTTACATGATGATGCCTTGGGACTTGCAGAAAGTTGCAAAATGGGAATTCTGGAGTTGTATTCTCCTCCTCCATCGACACGGGGTGCCAGAGGTACCGGCAGATTCTGCTTTGAATTCTTTGGATTTTGTAAATGTTTCAGACTTATGTCTCAGAAAATAAATCCATATTTTACGGGAGAATCATCCGATAAGCACGTTAAGTAAAAACTACCACCTATTGACTCTGTTTGCATTGGTCCACATGGGTCAGTGTGGGGACTGGTTCAAAGATCTTGGCTGATTGGGCAGTGGAAAGCGGTTAGCTTGTGTTTTCCAGAGTATGCAGAACTGCATGGGGATTTGTTCTTTAAGATGGGTGACGCTGACCATGGAGTTTTTCGAGTGGACAGACTCACTGGGAAATGGTAGATGTCCAAATCTAGTATGCCAAACCATTGTTTTGTTCTTAGTTTTTGCGTGTGCATGGAGTTGACAGGTTGCAGTTAGAGGGTGAGGCCTCTATTAGGAGTCATATAGATTTGAAATCGGAGTTTTCTGCTGGGTTTCTATCATAGATTTTTGCAAGATATTCCCTCAAAAAGTACCTTATAACCTTTTTCAATGAACTATCCTACACTTAACAGGATTGTGTTTTAAGTCTGGTACATGGTAGACATTAGATATGTCTTTCTTTACATTCACACGGTAGAATAGGAGCGATTCCTTTTCCTCGAACTTTGACTAAATGATCATTACCAAAGAGTAATATCGGAGGAAATTGAAGAATCAATACATGAAAAGTAAGTCTTTGTTATTTTATCATGTAGTCTGACCAACTTGTCGACAACCGAGATACGTTAAGAGTTGTTCTGGTTGTTGGCATGAGAGGAACATACCTGGTGAGTTGTCTCAGTGTGATTTGTCACATGTGCTTTCCCTGAGAGATGATCAGCTTGCTTCTTCGCATTGATTCGGTAATGCCCATATTTTTACCCAATAAAACATTGAATGTTAGTTTGTCATTCGACCTTCTCCCTCTGCCTCTTTGAAATTCTGGAAATTGATGTGATTGTGTTCTTGATTTACGTGACCTTGGAAGTTCGAGGTGGGATATTGTTGTCTATTTCCTCAACTGGTATGAGGGTTACCCTAGTTGTTCCCCTCTTCCTCTACTTCTTCCTCGCCTTTCCCTCTTCTGAATGATAATTGAATTGGAAGGCATTGGGGATTGACTCATCAGTGAGATGTAGTCTTGTCTCATGTGTCACCGAAGGAACCAATTAGTTCATCTGGTGAGAAGCTTGACAAATCCTTGGATTCCAAGGAATAAGCTGTTACAACCATTTCAATTTCCTTGGTAAACTTCTGAGAAATTTCTCAACAATTACGTTGATGATGATGGTTTCACCAATGAGTCTAATCTAGTTCACGATTCCCATCACTCTAGTCATGGTGATCTGATTCCGGACTTGTCGTCTGAGAGTGCAATTGCGTCCACAAGGGCTACTTGGTTACTTGATTTTACCTTATCATTTCCTTGGTAGGAATATTTAATGATGTCCCAGGCCTGTTTTGAATTACCAGCGCCTGTGATTTTTGAGTATATCGAATCATCCACAGAGTTATGTATCTAGAATTTTTCTTTGTTTTCCTTGGTCCTCGAGTTGCCTGAGCAATTCTCTGTTGGTTTTTCATGGAGGCAAGGTCTGCTGGTTCTGGTTCCACATATCCAAGATCGCGGTTTCCCGGCATTCTTGTGCTTGCAGGAACGGCCTCATTCGAAGAGACCAAATTAGAGTAATTCTTTCCCAAAGAATCGGACCCTGATTCGGGTTAAAGAGTTAAATTGACACCATTTAAAAATGCTTAAAGAATGAAGAGGAAAATTTTGTACCTCCAATCCGCGGAGATCGCGATTCGCCCGATGGGGCTTATCGAGTTTAGATGTGCCAAGGTATCATGATGTGATACGGCGGCTTTAATGTTACTGATTGCTGGGTATTTTCCGTTTCTTTGGCTTACAAATGGCCGAAATGCGAAAAATAGCCTTTCAAATTTTCAACGGTCCAGATCATGCATTGATCGGACGGTCCAGATCTGCTCCGGGGATTCGCGAATGTCGAGATTTCATGATTTACGATGTCGATTCTTTTATCCCTTTGATTTCCCGAACTCCGATTTACCGTCGTCCTTTCGGGACTTTCCGATAGCTCCGTCCTGCGACAGCGTCCTCCATGAGATGGACGATCGTGATCCTCTGCTTGATTCAGCGATAGGTTATATTCAGACCTCTTGACTCCGAGTTGTGAATCGCCGTCATGGTGACTCGTTTATTTGGATGGCGTCGTTGGGGTCACCATAAATGGGGAGTTCCTCCGGTGGAATTTACTGATAACTTTAATCACCCTCCGATGTCCCTAACGAGATGGGCGGCTAGATTTGCGTCGGGGGATTTCACTTTCGAAAACCGATCTCTTGTTCTCAAAGTTACGTTTAAAATCGATTTACCGATGGCGCTTTCCTCTCGGGACTTTCCCTGAATGCTTTTATCTCCACCACACATCCTTCTATATTGGACGGTCCTGATTTCTCCTCGAGATATCGCGACTTGCGATGCCCGTTATTACAATGTGTCATTAAGTGGAAACACCAGTCTGGAAGTAGTAGCCTCGATGTATGCGATGTCCGATGAAATGAACGAGATCATATCAGGATTCGCGATTCGCGTATCGAGTTTGGAGGTGGATTCTTTAAGCTCCTCAACTCGATTCGATTTTGCGATGAGATAGGTTCTCGCCACGTGTCTCTTGATGAGCAGTCAAGATAACGTCGGGATTTCAATATGAAATTCCTCCACAATGCCTCTGAGCGACTAACCGTGATGCACCTTCTCTTGATCTTATTTGTATCGGTCAACTGCGCAAAGATCGGCCGGTGAAATTCTTTCCTTTCAACCGCTCTCCCTCGTCCCATACGGACCCGGTTTCCACGCCTGAATCTGATCGCCAAGATGACTCATCGCGATCTTAATGGTTGTTCTAACTGCGTGTTTGGCCAGCGATCTTTGCTGAATTTGAAGGTATTTTCTCCTGCGGAAGAAAAAGATTTGTGAATCTTTCCAAGATTTGAAATAATTTCACGCGTTTCTTCGTGATGCGCTGCAGTCTTTGTCGGTTGAACTGTTTTCAAAAATCTTTAAATGATTAAGCCTTTTTCTTGAATCTTTAACGAATTGAGCGAAATCTTCAAGTTCTTTTAAACTTCTTTCGTTCTGCAACACTTTCTGCGTCAATCTTTGACAGTTCTTTGAAGGTGTGCTGGGGTTCGGCTGTACCCGGTCTGCGGCTGTCGGCTGGCTATGGCGATCTTTAAAGAGTATTGCGGACAACTTTCCAAACCTTGTGAAGGTGCGTTGCTCAGGATGCGTGAATACGGTAGGGGAGGGTTCGAGGTTGCTCGATGAAGGGCACTCGTATCTCGTGCGTGATGGGGTGAGGACGATGGAGGGTAGTGTGTTCAGGTATTGGAAGAGTGCGGAGGCGGTGATGGTACGATGTGGATGGTTGGGCTATGTATGCTCGAAACGAGACAAAGAAAATAGAAGTGCAATCGTTATGGTAGATTAATGCGATCTAAATAACGTTGAGGGGTTATGATATGTTTGGCATTATGCATTGGAGTTGGGTGATAGATTTGATCATTGAGCGCTCCAGTCAGGTTGGTGAAGCTGCGTATTGTGTTGGAGATTGGGGATTGGAATTGTTGCTGTTGCATGGCTATGAAGTGGTTTGGTTATCAGCTTGCCAACTTCCAGAAGTTGTTGGTTCAATTAAACAAGTCCCAAGCCTATAAAATTGTGTTGCAAGCTTGTTGTAAAAAACAAATGTTCAAAATATTGCGAGCTTGTAAAAAGATCTAGTAACATTGTAGAAAAAACATTACAAGTTTGCCAAGGAAACACTACAATAATGGCATTAGCACTGCTGTGAATTAATCCAACACATTGGGATTTTAAATCAACACCTACAGGAGTCATTGAATGTATAACTTGGAAGGTGGAAGATTTTAAGTCAAATAGAAACAAGCACAAGCTATAGCATATTTAGAGTCTAAAGAATTAAACGAAGAGCAAGTTGCAGGAGTCTATGAGTCCAACTTGTAAGCTATAGGGATCTTTTTGCAGAGGCATATAAAAAGGTTGATTTGTAATCCAAATTGTAAGCTACAGGAATACAATTTGGACACATGATTCAAACTCAAATATCATCCAAATTCAAAATTGGTGCACCAACTATCAAACCCTTCACACATATTCTGATTCTATCACGCATACAACTTTCATAAACCACATTCTCTTTGACAACTCAGAAATTGGTTTTGAAAATTATTTTAATATTGACATCTACAAGTTGGGATATGGTCTTCATGGTAGGTTCTAACAGGATTTGAAGGAAATCTAAACAAGGATAGGTTTTGGCCATATTAATTCAAATTCATCACCAGAAGGAGGAGATGGTTTGGGCATAATTTCATAGAGACTACTCCAATACGAATTCAGTTACAGTGTATGATGGTAAACAAATGACAATGTGATTTCATGAGCAAAATTATGGGTTGTTTTGGCTGACAGTTATTTGTGTGCTCTGGACTTGATGAATGAATCTATTAAATGCTTATTTTGGTGGTTAAGAGTGTCTTTATTGACTGGAAAACTGTAGGCAATTCTCACTAGAGGCATAGGTTAGTGAAGAGCACCCAAAGCAACACCAAGAAAAAATTGCAGCATTTCTATTAATTTATAATTCACATGCATATTGAGGAGTGATCCCGCAGCTAGGAGGGATCCATTTATATTTTCTGTAAAATGCTAACGCATCCAAATCATTCCACATTGAATTGTCGTCATCATCATTTGAGACGATCGAAGGGAAGAAGTCGATTCCATTCTATATCGATGGAATAATAAATGGATTAGGAAGATATTCAAATGTTTTCTCATAAGACTTTGCACATACTAGGAAGACACCCAACTTCGATTACTTTTTCAAATCACCCCAAAACTCCCATCTTTGCCACTTCTTGATTACCACCACATTATGGGAAAGTCCATGAATTTGAACTCTCAACATTTTGAGACTGCTACAATATTTATGTATGTATGATTAATATTGAAATCAAACCACATATTAATGGATAAGTAATTTATTTAAAATGGTAATGTTTGTTCGTAATAATGATCTCCACCATTGAAGGTCCACGATGAAAAACTAAATGTTGAGGTTAGAATTGATACCCAATATCAACTCTTGGAACGATGGAGTTATTCTTCTCTATATTAACCTAAAACTAGTGTAATTTACTTCTAGAAACGTGGATTGAAATCTTTGAATTGATGTTTGAGCATATCATTTTCTATGATAATTGTATGAAAGTGCTAGAGTATGGTTATTAACACCAGGAAGGGTGTTACAAGTGGTATTAGATCCAAGATCAAAACTATAAGGAATTAGGACATTTTTTATTTTTGCAAAAATATTGTTTATAGAAACAAATTTAATTGAATTGAATTCAAATTGTTTTCTTTTTCCAAGTAAGATGGACAAAAGATGAACGAGAGGTAGGATAGTTAAAGTTTGAGGCACATGGAACGATGGAGTTATTCTTCTCTATATTAACCTAAAACTAGTGTAATTTACTTCTAGAAACGTGGATTGAAATCTTTGAATTGATGTTTGAGCATATCATTTTCTATGATAATTGTATGAAAGTGCTAGAGTATGGTTATTAACACCAGGAAGGGTGTTACAAGTGGTATTAGATCCAAGATCAAAACTATAAGGAATTGGACCCATTTATTATTTTTTGCATTTAAAAAAAATATTGTTTATAAAAACAAATTTAATTGAATTGAATTCAAATTGTTTTCTTTTGCCAAGTAAGATGGGCAAAAGATGAACGAGAGGTAGGATAGTTAAAGTTTGAGGCACAAATATACCTCTTCCACAACTTACACCTTTGTACTCTCCACCAAGGGAAGAGGAACATGTTCACGAACCAAGACATGTACTTGCTAAAGATGTGATAACCATGATGCGTTCATTCTAGAGGATGTCCAATGCACCAACAAATATTTTGTGATATGGATTAGATCATTATATTATTTTTCATCTATCTCAATGTTGTCACAGTGGAAAAAATAGGTGGAATCATCATGTAGGGTCATTTTAACAACATGTCCTAGTTTGGAAAATTGGGGTTTGAAACCTTCTGGAGCCATTTTGAGGAATCAAATGTCAATTTTTAGTGCAAAAACAATTGGACAATTCAAAAAGCATTCTACACATCGAGACCTTTTACAACGGTGTGAGAATCGCCCTAATCAGAGTCCGTATGCAAAATTTATGCCTCTCACAAGTTGACCTATTGTGTTGACCACCATGGTATGAAATGATGCCACATCAACCCCCATTACTCATGCATATGGGAATAGCCACGTATGGAATTTCAAGAAGATTCTAGAAGGTCTAAAAACCTATCATAATTGACGGTTGAGGAAGTTAAAACCCTACCCAGAGATGGTTGTCGAGATATGTTAACTACCATGCTGCTAGGAGGGGAGGGGGTCCCATTCTATATTAATGTATTTGTTCCATAGTAGAGAAGAACAACTGGGAGTTGGAAATTAGAGAGCATAACATAGGGGGTTAATGTTATTTAGCATCCTAACAGGCCACACGTATTATGCAACTTCATACATAGTGCCTTCTCCTTTGTACTTGCATTATTTCCATATGGGAGAAAAGAGAGCAGAGCAACCTCACCTTCTAGCTAGGTTTTCTCCCATAAGGGTTTCCTAGAGAAAATATTTGTGTTATTTTGTGGATGGTGTGTGATTCTATTTTACTATTTTCTATTTTATACATTTTATCTATTTCATGCATAAGCAAATTACTAGTAAATAAAGATTCTGGAATTTAAAGGAATTTGACCTTCATAGTGTAGATTTTAATTTTATTTATTGGATCTATTGTGACAAACTATCAAGTGGAATATCCATGAACATTTACGGATCATATTGGTATTAGAGCAGGTTTTCTTGGGGTATTTGTAGAAAGTTGTAGGGGTCTAGAAATGGGTTTAAGAAGAAATTCATAGAACCCTAGCCATGGCTGATGAGTCTGCTCATAACAACCCTCGAGATCTAGCAAAGGAGATATTTGCAAGGCTGGATGAGCAATTCGTTGTCATATCTCACAATATGTCCCTCCTCATGGTGGATTTGGAAAGCAAGCTCAGATTCTTTGAAGAAGTTGGAGTCTTGAACTCAAAGATCAGATCAAATGGGAAATCTAGAGATAATTAGGACCCAAAAAAGGAGTCGCAGAAATAACCTAAAAAATAGCAGCCGAGTTCTAGTGCCATAAACTCTTCACAGCCCCTATTCAAGATGAAATCAAAAGTGGACATAAATCCATACCAAGGTGATATTGATGCATTAAAATTGAATCATTGGTTGCAACAAATAGAAGTTTATTTTAGTGTTCACCATATAGATGAGGAGCAAAAGATATCATCTTCCAGACTGAAGTTATAGGGACATGCTTTAAGCTGGTGGGAAAGTCACATAAAGATGCTTAGGTTGGAGGGTGATCCACTAGTAACTAAGTGGGAGGATTTCAAAACCATCATTAAGTCCTAGTTCTATCCTATTAGGTATGTAGATGAACACTGGATTCGTTGGCATTACTTCAGGAAAAGGTAGGGGTAGAGTGCACATAAGTACACCACCAAGTTCAGTAAGATAGCCATCATGATGAGTATCTCTTCCAAGAACCCAAATGTACTTCTCAAGTATATGGGAGGTCTACATAGTAATCTGCGAAAGTAAGTGATGATTTTCAATCCAATGAAAATGGATGAGATATGTGTATAGACACAATATCTATAAAACATAGGCAACAAGAAAGGGAATCCAAGAAGTTCCAAGTAGAAAGAGCACCAGGAAGCTTCCAAGGAGGTGAAGAATAAGTGGAAAGGGGGAAAAGATAAGAAGACAAAAACCACTACACATCAGTGAAAAGACCCCAACAACCATTGCAATCATTGCAACATTGACGACCAAACTGAGGAAAAGTGATGGAAACTACATCCAGATATGAACCCAAAGAAATGCAAGAAGCATGGAAAGAGAAAGAACCTTAGAGACACAAATTTGAGCAATCATGTTGAAAGTATCTTTGATGTGGATGAAAATATTATCTACACATATGTGCAAAAGGAGGTGAATTTGAGTAACCTTCATCACTAGGAAGAGAAGGAGATGACCAAGCTTTTCCACACCAAGATTCAGGTCAAGAATACCAAGATAGATGCTCTGTTTTACTTTGGTTCACATGATAATGTCATAGAAATGGATCTAGTCTGCAAGCTTGGATTGGAGGTTCACTATCATCCTAGCCCCTATCGATTGGGTTGGGTAAACAAAGATGCAGAGATCAAGGTAACAAAGCAGTGTAAGATTAAATTTGTTGTAAGTGTTGATTTTATAGATGAAGTAGAATTGGATGTAGCACCACTAGATGTATGCAGAGTAGTGTTTGGAATCCCCTACATGTATATGAGGGATGCTATATTCATGCAAATATCTAACTAGTACCACCTCATCAAGGGTGAGAAATCCTTCATCATCAATGCACACAAAGACAAGTAAAAACTTTCAATGGTAAGTGTCAATCAAGCTAAGAAATTGATCAGTTCTAGCATGAAATATGTTTTACTTTTCCTAAGGGAAAATTAGTCTGGTGAAGAGTCGTTAAAAATAAGGACATCCTTGGAAGGGTGTACTAAGGAGAAGAATAATTAATTGGAGGATTTTCTAAAGGAATACATGGGAGTTTTCCAAGAGCCTAAAGGGATACCACCTAAGAGGGAAGTGGAGCACAAAATCAAATTATTTCCAGACACCCCCTTGCTGAATATTTGGATGTATATACAATCTATTATGGAAGAAAATGAAGTAAATAAGTAGTTGCAATAGTTGTTGTATCAAGGTGTGATTCAACCACGTTCCTCACCTTGTGGGTCACCCATCATAATTGTGCCCAAGAAGGATGGAACTTGGAGAATGTGTATCGATTATAGGGAATCAAACAAGATTACATTGAAGAATTGGTACCCTCTATCCTGGATTGATGATCTATTGGACTAGATACAACATGCCAAGTAATTCACTAAGTTGGATTTGAAATTAGGATATCACTAGGTACGGGTCATAGAAGAAGATACCTAGAATACTACCTTCAAGACAAGGCAAGTTTTGTATGAGTGGTTGGTTATGCCATTCAGTTTATGAAATGCACCAACTACATTTACGATACTAATGAATGGTGTTCCATGCCCTTATTTAGATTCATTTTTTATTGTCTATTTGGATGATATACTGGTTTATAGTGCTACTTGAGAGGAGCACATCTCACATCTTATGTAGGCGTCAGAGACCCTGGAGAAGCACCAACTATTGACCATTCTCAAGAAATGCGAGTTTTCTCAGTAGTATTT
>SNQJ01S0008606.1:194366-211229 GCA_010110895.2 Picea sitchensis | reverse complement strand
AAGCAATGTAATGAGACATGAAGAGAAATATTGTATTGTGGAGCGGTAGCTCAATAGGAGGATGCCCCCTCGAAGAGGCAAGTGAACAGGAGAGGATCCCTTCCATAATAGGATCCATTGTATGGTGTTGCCCTACCTCAAGGATTTGGTAATAATATTGTGTGGTTTCTTCTATATTTCTCTTTGGATCTATTGTGTATTCAACATTTGTGGTTATTATATTTGTAGATCTATTCAGGTTCTTAACAATATACCATCCTTTAACGACACCCACTAGACCTTGGGAAAGTATTTCCATGGATTTTTTTGGCTGATTTACCAACCATGTGGAAGGGACATGACTATTTATTTTTGGCATTTGACAGGTTCAGAAAAATGTGCATTCTCATGCCTCGTAAAAATACCATTAAGGGACAGAAAGAAACAAACTTATTCTTTGAGGAGTTCTGGGCGCACTTTGGGATACCAAGGAGCATCATCTTAGACAAGAACACCATATTTGTCAATTCCTTCTAGAATACATTGTGGGAGAATATGGACACTAAGCTCAATAGATCTACAAAATTCAATCCACATACAAATGGGCAGACAAAAGTAGTCAACAAGACTTTGGTGAAATTTTCAAGGGGTTACAATTAGAAGCATCCAAATATCTGGGATGAAAATATGATATATATACAACACTCTTGTAATAGAGAAGTCCACAATTATACTGGTAAGTCACCTTTTCAAACTTTCTTTTTATATTTTCCACCTTCACCCTTAGATTTTGTAAATGGTCAACAAAGAGGAGTGAGAGAGGACCTCACAAGAGATGCATTAAAAGAAGAATTTGTTTTGAGAAGATCAAACAGATCTATTTGCAAGTACATGATACTTTTAAGAAGTCATAGAAAAAGTACAATGGTAGACATGACCAACACAAAATAGAGAGAACATTTAGAGAGGGAGACAAAGTATGATTGCAAATGAATAAGGAAAGTAGTGTACAGGGTCCTGGAGAGAATATTGAGGCTCTGCGGTATGGTCATTTTGATATATTAGAAAAAGTGGGGCACCTATAGACTCAATCTACCCCCATACATGTGCATTTACTGAGTAATGAAGGTGGAGAATATGAAACCCTATGAGCCTTCCTTGATGGATCAAGAGGAGGAGAAGGTCCTACCCTCCATAGAGGGCATAACACCATATCCTTAAGAAGAGTTAGAAGAGGACATAGTTTTGCAAAAGAGGTCCATAACTACAAGCCAAGGGCATCATGACCTTTGGCATATTGGGTTGAATGGACAGCTTTCGCGAAAAGCAAATTGGTACTCCAGGGAAAACTTCTTCACCTCATTCAATAAATATTTTAGGGACCAAAAGCCTCCCTAAATGGGGAGCTATTATATGGATTAGATCATTATATTATTTTTCATCTATCTCGATGCTTTAAGAGTGGGAAAAATGGAGGAATTGACTTGCAGGGTTATTTTAATAGTAGGTACCAGTTTGGAAAATTGGGGTTCAAAACCTTTCAAATCCATTTTTAGGAATCAAATGTTAGTTTTTTGTGAAAAAAAAATTGGAAGGTCCTAAAAGGCTTCTATACACCGAGATATTTCCAATGGTGTGAGAATCACCCCAATTGGAGTCTGTATGTAAAAGTTATGCATATCGCAAGTTGACCTACTATGTTGACCACCATGGTATGATAGGATGCCATGTCATCCCCCATTACTCATGCATATGGGGATATCCACATATGTAATTTCAAGACAATTCTAGGGGGTCCAAAATCCTATAAAAATAGCGGGTCGGGGAAGTCAAAATGATACCCCTAGATGGCTATCAGGCTATGTTAAATACTGGGCCACTAGGAGGAGAGGGGGTCCCATTCTATATTATTGTATTTTGTTCCATAGTAGAGCAAAACAACTAGGAGTCGAAAATCAGAGATAATAATAGAGGGGGTTAATGTTTTGTAGTATCCTAACATAACATAGGTCTCAGGTAACTCCATACAGAGTGCCTTCTCCTTTGTACTTGCATTATTTCTATACCAGAGAAAAGAGAGCAGAACAACCTCACCTTCTAGTTGGGTTTTCTCCCGTAAGGGTTTCCCAGAGAAAATATTTGTGTTATTTTGTGGATGATGTGTGATTGTATTTTAGTATTATCTATTTTTCGCATTTTATCTATTTCATTTATAAGCAAAAAATCAGTAACTAAATATTCTAGAATCTAAAGTAATTTAACCTTCATAGTGTAGATTTCAGTTTTATTTATCAATCTGTTGCGATGATCCGTTCCACTAGAATATCCATGGAATTTTATAGATCAGATTGGGAAAGGAAGAGGGAGGAGTGTTTATGCATGCTAAAGGATCACACAATACATAGATAGAAAAAGTTAAATTTTCAAAGTTTTGGGGTTCTACTGATGGACATGTGGTTGAATCCTAGTTGGAAAATATGGAAAGGTGTTTTTCTTTGAGGGACTACATCTCTATTATAAAGGTGCATATGGGTATATTATAGCTAAAGGGAAGTGTTTTACTTTGGTGGAAGACCCTATTACCCTAGTTAGGGATGGACATGTCTAAAATTTCATGGGAACTATTTTAGGAGTGTTTCAGAGAACACCACTTCTTAGATGAATTTATTGAAAATATCTAAATGAGTTTAAATCATTAAGGTATAATAGTAGGCTAGTACTTGAATATGTAGCTATATTTATAGAATTGCTGAGGTATGCACTGGTTCTGAACACAAAAAATTTGGGTGTTAACAAATTTGTATATGGGATGAAAAATAACATCAGATCTAAGGTTAGGATATTAATTCCCTTTACTTTGCATGAGGTAGTTTAGAGGGCCATACTAGATGAGGAGGAAATTACCGACAATGGTTGATTTAGATCATTGAGACCTTCTATTTTAGAGGGATAGAGACAAGTATCACAACTATCTAGTACACAAATATTTGTAACAAGTCATAGGGATGTGCCAAGGGTGTCGATGATGGATACCCAGAGATAGGAAACATGTAACTAGAGACCACCATATCATCTACTGATACAAAAGACTAGATTGACACAGTTGATGAGTAGACCTACTTTTCCCATTTGGGAAGTCATATCCAACCTCCTAAGAGGGGGTGATCGACATGTGGAGGGATACATTTTCAAAGAGATTATCCACATGCACAAAGCCGAGTTAGTTGGGCATAGAGTCATACTACAATGGGTGATATGGGTAAAGCTCGCAGGATACATGCAATAGCGAATAACCTCTAAGATGAGAATCAATCCATTTTATTTGAGACATTAGGTAAGATTAATGATATTAATTTTTCAATATTACTAGATCCAGGAGAAACAAAAAGTTTAATTTCTCATAATGCATTGTTAAAATCAAAGATGATGGAAATAAATCAAGAAGATGTCAATCAAGTAGAGATGGCTTCCATAATTAAGCAAGAAGTAGGGCATTTAGTTAAGGATTGTGAAATTGATTTAGGTGTAGGCTTAACCCGAGTATCATTGTATTCAACTCTTTTTGAATCTTCTGATATAGCAATAGGAACATAATGGTTAGAGAGTCCTGAAGTATTATTAGATTGTAAGAATAAGAAGATCTATTTTATAGACGATATAAGATACACAATCAAATTAGTAGGGATGAATAGAGGAGTGTAGTTAAGACTCATTTCAACGTTACAATTAAAGAAAAGTATGAGAAAATGATGTAAATTATATTCCATAACAAATTTGAACAAGAAGGAGGATACAATAAGTATAGAACATTTATCAAAATTCTCAAATGTGTTTCCAAAGGAATTATCTAGACTACTACCTAAGAGAGAGTTGTAGCTCATAGTTGAAATTAAAATAGGAACAAAACCTATCACAAAGCCTCCTTACCTATAATACCCCGGTTTTGAGTCCCCAATTTAACAAAGTATTTGTTTATTTAATGAAATTCCTAAGTGCCTATAAGAATGAAACTAGCCAGAGTGCTTACGAAATATAATGCTTTGAACATTATAATAATAAAAAGTACATCACTGGATATAGGACGGAAAATGACACTAGTTATAGGGGGTTATGATTCCACAAGGGAGGGGGAAACCAAGGGACTAAACCTTTATGATTTGTTTTAATTAATTATCACCCATGTTGTGTTGGGGGACATATGAAGGGGCACATGAGTCTCTTGGAGAGACCATGTTGGCCTTGGAGTGCCTTTGATACAAAATCCTTGTTCTTGATTGTCTTGGGGGTTAATCAATCATTCATTTGGTTCTTCATTCATTCTTTCTCTTAGTATGGGCATGGGAAATTAATGAAGGGAAATACAAGAGCCATGGTTTTTGGTTGTAAGTAACCAATGTTTACCCAATAATGAATGAATTCCCTAGTGCCTGGATGCATTGGCTTTTTGATAAACCTTGTCATAATGATGATTCTTGGAAAGTTCCAACAATGAGATACTTGACTAGATGCACTGGATCCTTGTAAGGAGGTGGACATCTTGAGGGACTGCATGACAAAGAAGGGGGTTTATTTTATTGGGTTTTGTAGGGTGGGAGAAGAGAGCCGGTGAACTTTGGATTGTTGCGTGTTGAGAAAGCTTTGAGATATTTAGTGTTGACTGGTTTGGGAAGATGAGTTTCATCCTGGAACCCGTCCTTTTGGATTCATAGTCCTGGATTGAGGGTGACTTGATTTTGAGACTTGGAAAAACATCATCCAATGTTGGGTGGAACGTCCTTGGTTTTCTGCTAATTGGTGATTGTTTTTTTTAAAGACAAGTGTTTTTTTTCATGGTGTTTCTCTACGTATACATACTTATTTACACTATGCATTGATTATTATCTCTGATATATGCATTAATAATGTCCCTTCTTGTTGGTTATTGTTGTGCATGACATATTTTTATTTCTTTTATAGTTTAACACAAATATTGATAACTGCATGTGTTATTTCATGCTTATGTATTTAGTCGTTGGTATCAGATATTCAAAATTAGTTCAAGAAGAGGTTCTTGAGGTAGCATGACTCAACCTTGGTGGATGGTTATGTAATATATTTGTATCATAGTGTATTGGAGGGAATTCTAGTGGTAGTAGGCATGCTCGATTTGTGGTGGTGGTTGGGTCACGTGATAGATTGGTATTAGAGTTGTTGTTTTACAACACCAGGCCTTCAAGGGGATTGCTACATGACAAGACAAAAGTTATTGAAGTAAAATTAATTAAATTTCTATGGAAAGCATCGGGGTGAGAAGGTTGGGGTTTAAAAATGTCAAGATATCCATTGAAGTTGTGTTTAAGAGGTCCTCCATGGCCCCAAACCCCGACAATCTCTTCCCATTCAAGATTTTGGAAACATAACCGACAGATCTTCCTTTCGAAGAGACAACACACATGATTTGTGTATCTATTCCACATGTGGATCCCCATCGTAGATCGACGATGGATGTTATTTATTTTATCCCACATGCATGGGGAAAATCTTGATTGAACGATTTATAAGAAAAATAAAATCCTTCATATTTGTGTGTGAAGCACAAAAAAGTCATAGAACCATACAGAGCCCACACTTAATGTAAAATTTTGACCAGTGAGCCAGTGCCCCAGATATCAAATATTAGAAAATATAAGTGGTTTCATGTGCGGGGAGCCGATATCTCGGTGGGTTGGTGGGATGGTGCCCTTATGGGCTAGTGGGCCCATATCAAACCTATGAACCCCTATACGTTTCCAAGCCCCATCCTTAGTTGAAATCTTGGTGTCCTGGTGGCCTAGTGGTTAGATAGGATCAACGTCAGATTGTGGGAGTGTTTGGAAGTTTTGCCCAGTGGGCCCATACCAGACCCCCAAAAGTTTCCAAGCATGTTGCGGTGTTGACATCCCAATGTTCCTGTGGGTCGGTGGGATGGTGGCCATGCTGGGTTCCATGTCAACGTTGTTTCATCTAACATTCCAACACAAGTGGAGGGGTCCACATGGATTCCATCTCATCTTGAGAGACCTCTATAGAAGGGGGAATTGCTAGAAATTTTAGAAGGGCATGACCTTTTTCTATGAGCTCAGATTTGAGTAAACAAATAGTTTTTGGAAAGCTCTTGGAGAAAGGAATCAATTTATGCACCTAGAAAATTGTTTCGAGCAGTAGATATTTTAGTCAATTGGGAAGAATATGACTGGTGACCTTAAGAACCAAATATATATATATATATACAGTCCTTTTTCCAGAAATGTGTATACATGTTTATTCTTTTTGTCTAATAGGAATTATTTTTCATATAGACTTTATTGCAGAATTAAGGGTATAAACATACCAGTTCAAGATAAGAATGAATATTTGAGAAATGGAGGAAGGTGAGGAAGATTTAAATCATGAAAGTGAATCCAAAGGTCAGAATATCAATGCTGAGACATAATATAATGGTCACAGGAGTAGAGTGGAACCAAAAAAATTAATAGAGGTTGTGAGAAGTTTGAGAATATATGTGAAGAGTTACAAATCAGATAATGAGAAGATGATGAAAGAACATAACCAAATAAATGTTGAAATTATGTAAAGCCTGAATTAGTTGCATAAGAAAGCAAGGAATGTATCAGGTTCAAGACAGGGGGAAGAAGGGAGACAACATGAAAGAACAGATAACTACAAAAGATGCAATCATTCAAGAAGGGTCAGTGTAACTCATAGACATCACTCACCTCCTTACTCATCTAGGAAGTATTATGCATTTGAGGATTCAAGTAGAAGTACAACAGTGTGTCCTGTCATACATCAAAGAAGAAGACATGAGTGGGATGGTTTTCAAGGAGAGCTCATGAAGCTTAAGCCACCATATTTTTATGGTGAAAGAGAAAGAAAATATGTTGTTGAAGCCTGGTTTCTTGAAACATGAAGTATTTTCAGCTAAAAAACTATTCCTCTAATATAGAAGCTAAAATTGGCACTTACCATTTGCATGGAAAATATTCCATGTGGTGGAATCAATTGAAGCAAGTTGAACACATCAATGAGAGCAGGATC
This sequence comes from Picea sitchensis, assembly GCA_010110895.2. Taxonomy (NCBI): domain Eukaryota; kingdom Viridiplantae; phylum Streptophyta; class Pinopsida; order Pinales; family Pinaceae; genus Picea; species Picea sitchensis. Next base: position 204,194 of record SNQJ01S0008606.1, on the reverse strand, counting down.
ACTTGGAAGTAGTTCAAGAGGTATTTTCAGAAGGAATATCTTCCACAATACTACTATGAAAATAAGATGCAAGATCTATTTAAAATCAGGTTGGGGAGCATGACCATGGGAGAATATGAAAATAAATTCTTGGGATTTCTGAAGTATGTGGGATTTATCAAGGATGAGAAGGTAAATACATATATATTTTTGAGTGGAATTCCATCATTTTATAAAGAAAAGATTCAATATGATGAGCCTAGAACTTTGATAGAAATGATTAGAAAGGATAAGTACCCATATGAACAAGGCAAGGGTAGAGAATATTTGCAAAATTATTGGAAGGATAAGAAGAAGGAGAAGTTTGATCAGAGAAGAAAAAGAATTGAAACCTCCTTTCAATAGAAACAACCCTAATAAAGTTCAACAAGATTAGTTGGATAAGAATGAATCCAAGAGAGAAGAATCCTTGGGAAAAAGGGAAAGACCACCAATCCAATTTTGGGAATGAAAAGAAGACCGCATGTACAAGGATTTACCTCATAGAGGGGATAAAATAAATACCATGCACAAAATCCAAGAAGCCTCTACAGTAAAAGACATGGAAAGAATTATTCCAAGAATATATGCATCCTTAGAAGATCGAGAAGCAAAATACCAATCCCATATGATTGAAGTGGAAGGTAAGATCATTAATCAACATGCTCCTATTTTAATTGAATTAGGGGAAATTCATTGTTACATTGATCCTAAAATAGTGGACAAATTACATTTGGAGAAAAGTAAGCTTGAAAAATCAAGTTTGGTTCAGCTATCCATTGGAACCAAAAGAAAGATCAATGAGATAGTCAAAGGTTATCCAATAAATTTGAATGGAGTAAATGCAGTTGCTGATATGAATATCATACCATTAGGATATTATGATATCCTAATCGGAATAGATTGGTTGGACAAGCATCATGTTGTCCTATATTTTCATGAAAAGACATTTACATGCTTTGATGAAGAAGGAAAACATAGCATTGTGAAAGGAATCCCGAGACCCATTTCCCTAAGGGAGATTTTAGTCTTACAACTGAAGATATGTTTTAGGAAGGGTTGTCAATTGTATGTATCTCATGTAGAAGAACCAGAAAAGACAAAAGGACCAAGCCTCAAATATTTTTCAATATTGCAAGAATTTGAAGATGTATTCCAAGAAATTCCCGAATTTCCATCAAAGAGGGATATATATTTCTCTATTGAATTAGTACAAGGAGATACCCTAGTATTAGAATTAGTACCAAGAGCTTCCCCAATATCAAAGAATTAGTACACTAGAATTAAAAGAATTGCAAATACAACTGGAAGAATTGTTGAAGAAAGAGTACATATGCCCAAGTGTTTCACCTTAGGGAGGACCAATACTCTTTGTGAAGAAAAATGATGGAACATTGAGGTTCTTTATTGACTTTAGACAACTGAATAAAGCCACTATGAAGAACAAATACCCTCTACCCCGAATTAACGATCTGTTTATCAACTAAGATGAGCAAATATATTTTCAAAGATAGACTTGAGATTTGAATACCATCAAGAAATAATCAAGGAAGAAGACATCATTAAGAAAACCTTTAAAAGCGGGTATGGACATTATGAATTTGCAGTGGTGCCATTTAGAATGACCAATGCACTGACTATCTTTATGTGATTAATGAATGGCATATTCATAAATTATTTGGATAAGTTTGTCATTGTATTTTTGGATGACATACTTATTTATTCTAAGTCCGAGGAAGAGCATGAACATCGTTTGAGGTTGGTTTTGCAAGTACCAAGGAAACATCAGTTGTATGTCAAGCTAAGAAAGTGTTATTTTTACCAAAAGCAAATCCATTATTTGGGGCACATTATTTTAGAAGAAGGTATAGTAGTAGATTCAGAGAATATTAAAGCCATTATAGGGTGTCCAACACCAAAGAATGTTTTAGAAGTTAGATATTTTATGGGATTAACCAGATACTACATGAGGTTTATAGAATGATTCTCTAAGATCACTATTCCCATCACTTCTTTGAAAAATAAGGGAACTAATTTTGTATGGACAACATAGTGTGAAGATAATTTTAACTTAAAATAATTACTTACTAGTGCACCTATTTTAAATATTGCTAACCCAAATGAGAATTTTGTGGTTTGTACAGATGCATGCAAATAAGGACTTGGTGGATTCCTACTCAATATGGACATGTAATTAGTTATGAGTCTATAAATATTAAAGAACATGAAGGGAACTATTCCATGCATGATCTGGAGCTTGCTTACATAGTTCATGCCTTGAAGAGGTGGAGGCATTACTTAATGGGGAAGAAATATGAATTAAGAAAAAACTACAGTGGTATGAAATATCTCTTCGAGCAACTGGATTTGAATGCCATAAAGATGAGATGGATGGAATTTTTAAGTGAGTATGAATTTGACATAAATCATATTAAGGGAAAGGAGAATAAAGTTGTTGATGCACTCAACAAAAGGGTACATCTCATGCATGCTACAACCATTAGTATGCACCAATTAGATTTAAAGAGTAGAATTTTGGCTGTTGTTACAGACCAACATTACCTACAGGTAAAAGAGAATTTAAAACAAGAGAATGTACAACATAAATTCAAAGGATATGAGATTAAGGAGGATGGAGTACTTATGCATAAGAACATAGTTTATGTTCCTAGTTTTGGAGAACTTAGGAACTTGGTATTAAAGTAAATTCACAATGTTCCATATGTCGGGGATCCTAGTTACCAGAAGATAATTGCAAAAATTAGAAGCCAATATTTTTGGCCTGGAATGAAGAAGGATGTTGATGATTACACTGTTATATGTATGGGATGTCAGAGAGCGAAATATGAGCATGTAAACCTAGCAGGTTTGCTTCAACCATTTCCAATTCCATAGAATAAATGGGAAGTGGTAACCATCAATTTTATCACTAAGTTTCCCAGGACAACAAGGAAACATGATTCAATAATGGAAGTTGTGAATAAATTGACAAAATATTATAATTTCATCCTCGTGAAAATGACTCATACAACAACTAATATTGCAGAAGTTTACATGAGGGAGATTGCTAGGTTGCATGGAATACCTAAGGCAATTGTCTAAGATAGAGATACAAAGTTTACTTCAAAATTTTTGGAGGGGATTATTTAAAGGATTCGATACAAACCTGATCTTTAGTATATCATACCATCCACAATCATATGGATAGATAGGAAGATTCAACCTAGTAATTGAAGACATGTTGAGAATGCATGTGATGGATAGGCCATCTAAGTGTGAATATTATTTTCATTTAGTTGAGTTTGCATACAATAATGGGTGTCGAGATTTGTTGAAGATGAGCCCATTTGAAGCTTTGTATGGGGGAAAATGAAATACTCCGGTGAGGTGGGACAACCCAACAGACAGAGTAGTACTTGTGATAGAATTTATCATGGATATGGAAGATCAGATGGTTAGAATTAATTAGAATTTGAAGGTAGTACAAGATAGAGAGAAGAGTTATGTAGATAATAAAAAAAAAACAAGTGAGTTTAAAGTGGGAGAGAATGTGATTTTGAAAGTGAAGCCCAAGAAGAGCTCAATAAAGTTGGGAAGTTGTACAAAGCTAGCTGCCAAATTCTCTGGTCCATTTGAGATATTGGATAGAATAGGGCCAATTTCAAACATGCTTGCATTGCTTGCTTCCATGAATGTGCATAATGTATTTCATGTCTCTTTTATGAAAAAAATATGTATAAGATCCTAACCATTTTATTAATTGGCAATTGATTCAGGTGGATCCATAAGGGGAATTTCAGGTCCACCAGTGCACATATTATATGAAAAAGTCAAATTTCTTTGGAATCAAGTCATAGAATTGGAAAAAATTTAGTGGACATGCTATGGTCTTGAAGATGTCACCTGAGAGCATGAAGATGCCATGCAGGAAGAGTACCCACGACTTTTTGAAGAGTTTTGAAATTATGATTTTCTTTTAGTATATGCACTAAGGATAATGAAAAAATAAGAGGGAGGGGAATGTAATACCCCGGTTTCAAGTCCCTAGTTTAATAATGTATTTGTTTCTTTGATGAAAGGTCTGAGTGACTGTAAGAAATCTGACCCCCTAATCCTTACTTAGGTTGATAGGGTGTCAAAAATTCCTCTTTCTCAACTTAGTTCTTTTCTCTCAATGAACCCCGTAGATGGATTCTTCTCACCGATAGCTTTCCAATAACTGTAACCATGCTCAATTTCGAGCTCTAGATCAAAAGTTACAACCTCTCAATTTTTTCAGGATTTCATTGACCAAGGTCCACGTGGCTCTTTATCACTTGCGCCATCCAACGTTGTATTGATGTGGCTCCTACCTCCTAGTCCATTGGGCCCTCTAAATCAACATCTCAGATTCACTTGATGCATTCCTTTCCATGGGAGTCACATTCCACTCCATTTGGTACACTCCAATCAATGCACACTCTAACGGATATGATGGTCCTCGGAGTCGAAAATCAATGTCTCCCATTACTCAAGAGTCTCTAAATTTACCGTAGGTTAATTATTCTCTCATGCTCACCTTGAGCTTAGCTTAAGTAGGGCCCACAAAGATCTATGACTGAGAATGATTCTCGTCGTCTTCTTGAAAAAAAAACCTCATTCGTTCTTGGAGTCCCTCCCATTAGAGTTCACCCATTCCAGTGACTCAAACCACTTTGACATGCCCACTCTTATGGAAATCCCTTTTTTGAATCTAATAATCCTAATGATTGAACAAAAACTGGCTTCGATTGCATCAAAGTATTTACCTGCTCGATGATTAACATCCATTATTTTATCCTTTTCTTACTCGACCATGTGGGACGCAAAAAATATTGACGACTATCCTTACATCATGCCCACTCACCAATCAACGATCCATATCATTCCTCAGAGTACCTCCCATCAGATTCCATCTCCTCTGGGACCACAACTCACTTCGACCAAAACCCCTCCAATGAATGGTCGAGATCTCTCAACCTATATATCTAAGGGACAATATTAAGGCACCTATCCCCGGACTTAAAACTGACATGGTATAACACTCGATCGTTTCTACAAATTACAGGCTGACATGTGTCATCCTATGGACATGTTCATGCTCCTTATCATCATGACGCCACTCTCCCTCTTAGCCTTGCTTAACATCCTGTAGATAATTTAGAATTACTCCCGTCGGAGTACTTATTTTCCAAGGTCTCCATTCTCTCCGATGTGACTGGTATGATAGATTTCCTTAAGGATCTAATGACTCTCATATATCTCGATTCAATAGCTATGATTTCATCAGATATTTTACTCAATTGATGTTTTCCCTCCTATCATGTCTCAATATTTAACATTTTTAGTGGGGTCAACATTAATTAACGATTGCTATTAAATATTTCCCATTCCATGATCAATGATTTACCTTTTTCTCTCAGAACTCATCCTTATCAGAGTGTCTCCATTTTGAATTCAATGACTACTCTGATTTAGAAACTATGATCACACATGCTTTGACAGATCAAATGATCCTTGTTAAGTTGATCTTGCCGATGTAGTGTGCCTCAGAAGTTCCAACCAATCACTAGATAAGGTAGAAAAGTTATCTTCCTAGGGGCGGTCCTCATGAGATTTGATGGTTGTGATCCCTCGGTACCCTATGCAATATATATGGTCCTCAAAATCCCTGTCGTTAGACTCGCTCTTCTAATTTCCTTTCCAAAACTTTAATCGGTCTTCCACCGATAAACTATCAACTGGATCCAATGATCCAAAATCCACCATAACCATGTTCCGACAAAATCAACAGGCCGTTTTGACTCATAACTTCCCTCGTCGGAGTCATATTACAATCTAGCTCTTGATCACTCCAATGAGTACCCCATCCGATCGACGGTATATATCTTCTCGCCACACCAATCCAACGACTACAAATCATCCTAGTTGAAATCAAGTTCTCCTTCAGGAAAATAGTTTGATCTTGGACTTAACCATTCCAGGATCTCTTCAGGATTATCACAGGGGTTTTACTAGGCCTTCTTGACTCTGGATTTCACTCTTAAACTAACTAAGGCATCCATACCTCAAATTCTGGTTAAGGATATTATGACCTGCAATCCTTCCATTTTAATGGATAAGGGTTTCAATGGTTAAGGTTCATTCCTGGACTTAGTAGTCTAGTGACCTTTCCCATGTAACTCATTACAACAACCTACTACTATGAAAAAAGGAACAATAATACACAACCATTCATTCTCATTACAGATTCAGGTCCAATTATCATGAAAGTGCATCCATCAACCAATACAAGGTATTTTACCCTTTAGAACCAATCACAATGTTTATATTTTCAGATGTAGAAGACCTCTACAATTCACACAATTTCCACATTCAATAAAGTGCATGGATTTGCATATAAAACAAACAATCAATCCAATAATAGGCATGCAAACTCAAGAATGAACTACATGAATTCAATCATTCACTCACATTCATTACATGAACAATAAACAATTTATCCTTACTGTTAATATGCAATGGACACAACCACAATAATACTTATCTATTCAACAAAAAGATTAACTAGCCAACTGACTGTGGGTGTATTCATTTCCACCCAACTGTAGGCTCTTCTTGCTAAGTAACTTCGACAGCAGGCCACCCCTATTCCAAGCCATGATACCACCAGGGAATTCTTTCTCGGGTTCTCAGGGTAATTTTTGGTATGTGAAGGTCACTCTCCTTCACACCACTCCTCCATTCTTCCTTCTAAGACCAAAAAATATGATCTCATCTATCTCTCTTCCCCTTGATGTATGCACTCATGTGCTTCTCTTGCATGCATCCCTTAGGAAGTTTCTCAGCATGTTCTCTTTCTTCTGTTAGAAGGAAACCCATGAGTCAATCACAGGGACTCGTGGTGATCTCTCCTCCTGTCCTCTAACTGAAAATTTTATGTCACCTCAGGAAACCATCCATACTTCCATTCATTGAGTTTGAATGATTTCTCAACCATCGATCCTCCCTCATTAATTGGTTTGGACTTGAAATCAGAGTTAAGGGAAATAACTAAATATTTCCAAAACACTACTTCAGCAAGGTGGCTTGGGTCTTTTATCCTAATAGAACCTCCTCTCATTCCTCTAGTGGTATCATGGCCAATAATTTTAAGGCCACACCCACCGGTCAACTGGTTGGTATTTTTTCAATTAAACATTAATACAATTATAATATTTATATTTCCATGGAATGAAAATCATTAAATGTGATTAATTACATGTGGGGAAGATATGGGTTGTACACTCCCTTCCCCCTTAAAAGGAACACCATCCTTGGTGTTCTTTGCATCTCAACAACACCTTCCATTCCTTCATATTTCAACTTCTTTAGCAATTGTTGTTCCTCTTCTTGGTCCGATCCTTTCCCACACTCTTGGATTTTAGCATATGCCTACACCAATTTCAAACAACAAGCATATTAATCCCAGTTTTATGCAAACATATTTTATTGTTGTTCATAATTCAAGAGGAACTTTTCATATCACCACAATATTTATCTATGTAGTTCATGGATCTGCATCCATATGGATGTCACATTTACTTGGCTCACTATTTTCCCCTTGACATACTCACTTTGATCATGATCCCAATCAACATATTACAAGAATTATCAAAGTCTCCTATTCCTTGTGATCATCTCCAGGCTCAGGCTCAAACATCCCCTTCTCTACTATACAGTCCCTCGGGTAATCCATCTTTCCTGCCAAGGATTTATCACATAAGAAGATATTCAAAGACTTCACTAAGTCTTATAGTTGAGTCGTTGCTATAGGGGAAAAAATCCCCTACGGACTACACTAGGGTTCTAAAGTGCAGGCAAAGCTAACTGTCTAAAGTCTCCTACTTTTAACAACTATCCCGACAACACCCCACATTCATATATAAAGTACAAAGTATAGGGATTCGGTAGTCTTACCTTGAACTTCGTGTCCGGTGTCGATCCCAATGCATTCGGTCGTTTCTCGACTGCAAATATCCTCCCAAGGCTGACCTGCATTTACCAGAAGACAAACAAGAAACTGCGAACAAGCATTCTATATATGGATTAATGGGTTAGATGTCATAACAAAATGTAAATCGTACATAGAGATAAAACACATCATATGACAGGATGACAAAAGTACTTCTTTATATTAATATCATAATGCCACTTACAAAACGAGATCGACGACTACTCCTCGAACCCGGTCCTGGGCTCCTCTTCACCAAGCTCCAACTACTTCCACGTATCCTTCTTCTCTCACACTTCTCTCTAGAGAATAGGCACAGGCTTATGGATGAGGAAAAAGGGAAAGAATGGGGAATTCTGGCTCAAACTCACAATGTGGCTGCAAATTCTTGGGGCAAGGGGGGATTAGGAAATGGGTAGAGTTTCAGTGATTTCATGCTTCTCTCTATAATGGGAGCCCAACACCTTCTTTTATATGCCAAAAATATAGTTATTCGGTTGGGTGACGGGCTATGGGCAGTCAATTGGTTAGGAAACTACCCAAAAGCTCGTATTCCCTTGCAAATTTTTATTTTTTGCAACTTTTGTGGGTATACACGAGCTGTAATGGTGTAACTAGCATACGTATGCGGGTAGTAATGGTGCATCTAGCATACATATGCGAGCAGTAGTGGTGCAGGGTGTGTACATCTTCAAAAAAATGGTTTTTAAGAAGAGCTATTCAATATTGGCTTGGAAAAAATAGTAAGTAAGATGGCCTGCTGCTAGGTATGCATGTTTGGTGCAAATTTGGGTTATAATAGATTCCCCCTAATGTGTGAGGTTATAAGAGCATCTGATGGTTGAAATACATTACAAATATTTACCAACATACGAAGCAAGTGAGCCTGGGACCAGAGTTCGGGAGGTGCCATCTGCAAAATAACAATTGTCTCACCGAGGCGGGCATAACCATGCTCAAGATGAAACAAATCATGGATGCCAATCAAATACACTGCAGATCCATGTCATATAAGTATATAAAGTGTAGCCGCAAACAATACATAGCGGATCTACATCTCAAAATCAAAATATATACATGGATAGTATCCATCTTCAAGAAGCTAACGATGCCTGATGGCTGGAGATGAGGTCTTCAGAGCTCGAGCAACAACTTCAAGATCTTCTAAACTCAGGTAGGAGTGTAATGTGAGTGTACATATTCACTACCCAGAGGTCTTTGATGGCTTGTTGGGGAACAAACAAGAGGATCTTCGTGATCAGGTAGAAAATTTCATTGATTTTGAACAAAGAATTTGATTGGACTTTTGGGATAGCCAGGCATGAGGACAAGAGACACACTGCAGAAGGGCCGAATCAAGTTGGGTAAAACATCCCTTGGACAATATCATGATGAATGATGAGACTTAGGCATCATGACTTTGACATAAGTTTATGATGCAGGAGGCAACGCAAACTCTCCATATGTTTGGAATAGTGACCAAATGGAGGAGGACATAAATATATGTTATGAGAACAACTCCCTAAGGTCATATTAAATCCCAGATCTTGACAAACAAACATAAGAATGTTCTTTTTCCAAGGGAGACTCATTGTGCTACCATAAAAAGAAAATACTTTTCCCATCCTCTTTTTGGGGTATATTTGACTTTTTGTCTTTTTCAATATTTTGAAAGCTTGAAAAAGAATAAAATAATGTTACGTTACAAAGGAGGAACGAGTGTCGCAAACATACTAGTTCCAAGTGCAAGGAACACACTGATGCTCAGAGCAAGGAAACATGTACAGGAAAAGGACACT
>SNQJ01S0008606.1:167769-194356 GCA_010110895.2 Picea sitchensis | reverse complement strand
GTATACGTCGACACTCATCACAAGAAGCAGAAGCAGGGCACTTCAAAGTCTAGATATAGACTAGTATATATCCATACCAGGAATCCAAAGATGCAATAAAAAACATATCTCCTTTAATAGGAGACTCTTCGGGTATAACATCACCTGACTTGATTGAAAGTTCCAAGATGAGTTCTGCAAAGACCAACGACTTTTTGGATTTCGCCGAAACAAAATCCAAGTCAAATTCCTGGAGGATAACTATCCATCTACTGATCTTTGTGTCGATTACGTGTCGTGTCAACACATATTGGAATGGATTCATAATGGCAATGACGGTGGTCTTGCGAAACATGATGTAGTGACGGAACCGTTGGACAACATGAACTGCTGCCAACACAAGTTTCTCAACATGGGAGTAGTTGAGTTATGGTCCAACCAGGCCTCAGCTCAGGTAATATATCATGTTCTCTTCAAGAAAATCATCCTCTTGAACCAAGACCATGCCGATGGTCGACTCTACAACGACCAAATACAATAAGAAATCTTTATCATAATTGGGTGGCCAAAAGCAGGGGGGAAGATGTGAGGGCATGTTTCAACGCTTCGAAAGAGAGCTGAGAGGCTTCATCCCAATGGAAAGGAACATCCTTATTTAGTAAATGTATGAACCCTTTTGTGATATTGACAGAGTTTGTGATGAAACTCCATAAAATTTTCTCTTTTCCTTGTAAACTCTGAAGCTGAGGGACTGTGCACGGGGGAGGCAACTGAACTATCGCCTCAACCTTTAAAGGATCGACCAGGATCCCTGTTGTAGAAACTATGAAATCTAATCGAAAACTCGATGTCATGCAAAAACTACATTTGTTTGGATTCAATCGAATCCGATAGTAGCAACATTGCTCAAAGATAAGTCGGAGGTGTGTGGGATGATCAACTCTCTTGCGAGATCATGATGCTAAATCATCGAGATAAGCCTCAACTAGGTGGTTGAGATCGTGGAAATCAAAAGACATGGCCCGCTGAAAAGTGGCTCCAACATTCTTAAGGCCAAAAGGAATCTTTTTATAAGAAAATGTACCCCACGAACAAATAAAAGATGTTTTATGCTGGTCCTCGGGTTTGATCTGTATCTGATTGTATCCCGAGAAACCATCCATGAAAGAAAATACCTCGCAACCTTCACATTCATCGACAATCTGGTCAATAAATGGGGTGGGGAAATTATCCTTTGGACATGCCTTGTTAAAATCACTAAAGTCTTTACATATGCGAATCATACCCTGCTTTTTGTTGACTGGAATGGGATTCGACACCCATTGATTCAATTGGACAGGGTAGATGAAACCAACTTTGAGTAGTTTCTCTACTTCAACCTTAATATCTGCTGCTTTCCAAGGATTAACCGGATGAATCTTCTGCCAAACTGACTTGGCTTCAGGGTAAGTCGTGATTTCATGTTCAACGATTATTGGATCAATGCCTGGCATTTCCTCATAAGACTAGGCAAAAACATCGCAAAATTATTTAAATAAATCTGTATAGATTTGAATCTTCTCAAGGGAACAATCCGCTTTAATAAAGACATTCTGCATGATGCCAAAGGTTATGGATATATCAATAGGTATCATTTTAGCGATGGTTTCCATATTACCCTTGGCATAAACTGCGCACGTAGCCAGAGGATTAATAGGACAAGACCTATCTCCAAACATAGTCAACACAAATTCTCTTGCCTCTATTCTTCCTAACTCTGGGAGGAAGTATGATCTATCATGGAGATCATACCAGGGTCTATTCGGACCAATCAATGCCTCTAAAATCGTCTCCTTAGAGGGAAAGGCCAAGTCTAAGGAATCGGTAGTGGCAAGGGAACCTTGAGCCTAGGTAGGCTCGAGAACTAGATCTAACTTCTGTGCAGGAGTCAGATCGGGGTCAGATGAAGCTTGTTGGACTATAGAGTATGAAACTTCTGCCTCGGACAAGGGCATGGACATGCCATGGTGCCCTGTCCCTTCCATCATGGCTTATGGGGAAGGAAGAATCCACAAATCATTAAAGTAAGTCGTGCAGAACGACGACACTAAAAAGATTTCAGCCTTAGGCTGGTCGGGGACAACCAATATCATTTTGACATCGCCGAAAGGAGGCAGGTAATCGAACGTACCCATGAGAGGTGGACACAAACCAACCCCCACGTTGATGACACTGAGATGTGGGTTATCAATCATTGGGACTGTGGATTCCCCCAATGAAGGGTCAGGTCTGCAGAAAGACAATTGATCAATGGTCATGATTCGACCCTCATGTGGAAGCAAAAAGACCCAAAAAAATGTAGCAACCACTGCATGCATGGCATATGTTCAACTCCTTCCTAACAAGAGGTTTTAGTCGAGAGGCGCATCGACCACTTCAACTTCAACGCACACGGTCTTCCCTCCTAACTGTATGGGGAAAGAAGAAATGATTCCACGTGGTCTGAAAGAACAACCATCGAAAGCTGTGAGAAGAGTAGGTGAAGGATATAAAATGGATTGGCCAATGGCCTTCCAACACACCAATGACATTACACATGTCGAGGCACCATCATCAACCACCATATGGAAAATTTTGTGGGTAGACAATTTCGTGGGGTGAGTCACCACTATCTGAAATGTGATGTGGTATGGGAGACGAGGTTTCAAGTCAGTTGTATCAAGCATGATAGTTCCTAGATTACATGTCTCAGCAGATCCTAAGGTGGCTAATAGATCCTTTCTCTGCGTAGGGCAACTCTAAAGGACCTCCAAAGCAGACATCGCACAAGGGGTTTGTGACAAATCCGCCACCATAGAGTAGTTCTGGGCAGCCCTTGCGTTTGGATTATGTGAAGCTTTCTTGAACGCCCCTTTCGGGATGTGTGTCATTGTTTCACCCATTTTTCTATCGATCTGGAGAGGAACATATGGGTTTTCGGCTTCTTTTCCCTTTTCAGAAGTACTTGGTGTTTCGTAATCATGTTCCCTAGTATCTATGTAAGCTTCACCTTTCAACATATAGACGTTCGAAGTTGAGGGATTGTTATATGATGAAGGGGGTCCCTGACTGCTCCCATTCACATTTGAAGAGGCTTGAGTTAAATTTTTCCCATGAGGAAATGGGTTCGTTAACACTGCAGGATACTGCTGCACCAATAACTTTTGGGCCTCCGCGAGTCGAGGGCACAAGTGAGTCGGGTGGTCTTCTGTGAAGAGGTTGCACGAATAATTCGAATTCTTTCTCTCTGTTTTTCCCCTACCAACATTATTGGTGGGTTTCTTATCCCCCTTACTCTTCTTTCACTGCTTTTTCTTCCCTTCGGCTTGCTGGCTGGCCTTTGGGTTTGTCGATTGCACATTGTGTACATCCGATGTCTGGGCAGGGGGAGCAGCCGAACTAGGAGTTGGGCTGGCTACTGTCTGCTGCATCGACAATTGTTGCAATTGGTTTGACAACAAATCAGTGGGCTTTGCTTGTGCTGAACCAATAATGCCATCAACATGTGGTCCAAACTTATGTCTGGTATTGTCAAGAATAGACCGTGGTGCATCTGGAAAAACTTCTTAAAGTAAACCAGACTGAGAGTAAATCATCTCTAGCTGTTGATCTCTCATTATCGCTTCTTCCTTCGAAAAGACCCCCGAAGTTGCTACGTCCTTGGATAGTTGGGGTACCAAAGACTTAAGGAACCATTCCAGCAGGAATGTTGGTGGAACTGGTACTTTAATCAAACTCTTCTGGCGCCATCATTCTCGGATGTGATCAGAGATATGGTCAACCTTTGTCTTCTCAAAGTTGGCCAACAGTTCTGTGCCAACATTGTTTCTCACAGGTAATTGAAAATGGTTTAAGAAAACCATTGCCAATTCGCTAAAAGTAGAGTATCTTGAGTGGTCGATCTCGATGTACCATTTTGCAACACTTCCGATAAGAGTGCGTTGAAACAGATGCAACTGAATGGAGTCATCCCTCAAAGAATTAGATGAGCACCATAGATGAAATGTGGTCACATGATCGCCTGGATCTTCATTAGGCTTTCCTTCGAAATTTGGAATGTCTGAGGGAAACTTGGTCGGCATAGCAGGCCATCATGGATCATGATAGATTGGGTGACTCAATAATCTTGACAAGTCTGGCAAATGAAAAGTTGTTAGAAATGATGTTGTTGAGTATGTACATGAGGATAAGAGTCTGGGATTTGGCCGGTACCAGGTTGCCAGGAAAAGTTAGGCTGCTGGCCTAGGTTCTGGTAAAAACGATGGCCTAGGTCGACATTTGGATCATGTGCTTGTTGAGACATCATCGGATGGCTCCTGTAGTAGGAATTTGAGGGCTGAGAAGGGATTGCTCTTGACGTAGTGTTTAAAAGGTTCTGGAAAGGGTTGCCCCTTGTCGATCCAACGGGCATAGGTCCTGAGCCTTGCCCGGGGTTCCATTGACCATGGAAGGGGTTGCCCTGGTCGACATCCCTGACGAGGGTGCTGGCCTAGGTTTTGGTAAAAATGATGGCCTAGGTCGACATTTGGATCATGTTCTTGTTGAGACGTCATCAGATGACTCCTGTAGTAGGACGTTGAGGGCTTATAAGGGATTTCTCCTGACGTAGTGTTTAAAAGGTTATGGAAAGGGTTGCCCCTTGTCGATCCGACAGGCATAGGTCTTGAGCCTTGCCCGAGGTTCCATTGACCATGGAAGGGGTTTCCCCGGTCGACATCCATGACGAGTGAACTAATCCCTGCCACATATTTCAAGGTCCTTGAGAAGTGTGTGCCCTTTGTGCAGGAATAGTACCCTACACAAGATTTTTTGATCCAAAACCAGGGTTACCCCCGACCGAGATGGCAACTGACGAGAATGTGTTGTTACCAAACACGCCGAACAAAAAGAACAACAAAGAACCCACCAGTGTGGTACTAGAAGAAGGTCCTTGACTACCTTCTCCAGATAGGTTGTAGTTCATGGTCGGACATACGGGTTGCTGAGGAGCGCCGTTGAGTGAGGGAGACGACTGAGGTATATGACCCTCACCGTAAGGGAAAGCATTATAAGGGGATAAGGTGCCCCCCATGGACCCTTGCAGAGGAGAGTTGGAGCTCCCTTCCCCTAGACCCAAATTATGTAAGGTGGAGTAGGAGAGGACCGAGTTCGTGTCAAAGTTGGGCATCCTGTATGAAAACGGAGGGCCCATCGCACTCTGCGTAAACAGTGAAGTGATCGCCGCCATGGACGGAATCAGACCACTTCCCGAGGTAGAGGCGGTCAAGACCATAGTGGCTCAGACTTATGAAGGTGAGTTAGGAGGTGGAACACCCCCAGTTGTGGCAGTCGTAGAGGGAGTATGAGGACTCCTTGATGAAGTAGCAACATTTGCTTCCATTGTTGCTTGTAGGATTATCTGACGCTCGTGATACGTTACCCTTGGAGGGGAAATATGTATCATAAGTGGTGTCAAAATGTCAGTGATTGGAAAGTTATATGGATCGAGAGCTTCCACTCCAAGGTCAGAAATAGTTGGTCCCTCCGAAAACGAATGTTCTCCTCTCGGAGATGGATCGGGTACAACTTCCTGTGGCCCGGTCGCCTCAAATGACCCTTCCTGACCAATTCTTCACCTTGGAGGTGGTGGTAGTGGCTCCAAGTTAATCAATGGTAGGCCCAAAAGCCTTCTCTACCGGCAGATCTCTTGATCTTCCACTATGTGATAGGATCAATGACACAATAAGGCTTTCTATCGTTGAAGACTAAAACACACACTAGAAAAAGTTCTTATGAGATGCAACAAGCAAACCACTGTTACTAGTTGGAAGAGAAGTTACAACAACCAACACTAGAGCAACTTACTGGTACAAGTGTAACTCAAACATGGAAGCACCCTTCGGGTATACTTTGCAAAGCATGGCTTGATGTCTACCCTAGGTACCGCGGTATACCCCTGCAGTCACCTGTGTAAGTCCCTAAAATCAAAGGCAACTAGGTTGCCATCTCGTGAACAACTACCAGGTAGGTACAATTGACAGTCGGGTGGACCATAATGAGTAGGGTATCAAGCCCGGAACCTATCAAGGGTATCGAAAGAAAGTGTTCTCGAAGACGATTGAGGACCTCGAACGGATTCAAGACCCACAAAGCTCCGTGGAAAATGCGATCATCGTAATCCCAAGATAAGTCCTCTATATGCATTCCTCTGCTATGATTGGTCCGACTTTGGAGGGGTTATCTCCGCTACCTTTCCGCACGTGACCTCGTGTTTATCCCTTGTGTTAGAGGGGGGTCCCGGATAGTTTCCACGTTACTGGACTTTTTCACTCCCTAGCATAGACTCCTATGTTTGTTTTATAGACTTCAAGAGTTTCCTCTCCAACCTAAATCAAGGCTCTAGCCTAATCTAGTTAATGGACCCTACAAACACAAAGTTTGATTAATTTTAATTAAGCGTTAATTTTAAGTGGTTTATCTTAAGTCAAAGGAACGAAAATGAAACTGATGGTGTTTGTTAAGAGACAAAAGAGAAGAACAAATGTTGGAAACAAAATTACTTCTTTTTTCAACAAACAAAGATTTGCAAATTGAACACTCTTTAACTAACTTTTCTTTCTAAGATATTTTAAAAGAAAAACTCAAAACTGAATTTCGCTCGACTATGAAATACTTAAAGTCCTAAGTATTCAGTAAAGAACTTAAGAAAACACTCTTCTTCCTTAAAAAACAACTAACCTAACTACTTAACCAAACAAGAAACTGATATATATATATATTTTTATATGCTCCAAAATAAAAAACTTGAAAATGAATTATTTTCTATTCTTCTAAAGAAAGTAAAAAAGGAAAAGTGAAGACAAGATGAGACCAAAAACCAACTTCTGGTCTACTGCGGCTCACAGAGAGTTATTGACAATACTAAACAAGTTAATTAGAAAAACTCACAAAACTTGTGTCAAACCCTAATCAAGAAAACACAAGAAAATTTGATAAAGAAAAAGCTAGCTGCTATCAGACCTAGGCCAAAGACTGTACGAAACAGAGACCAGGGCTAAATCAAGAAACCCCTGAGAAAAATGGCTTCATTCAGGGAAGAGGATGACTGCCTCTTTTTTAAAAAAGATTTTCTTGACACAGGCACACAATTGATACTTCAGCAACCTGCATATG
The DNA here is from genome assembly GCA_010110895.2 of Picea sitchensis. NCBI lineage: Eukaryota > Viridiplantae > Streptophyta > Pinopsida > Pinales > Pinaceae > Picea > Picea sitchensis. The sequence continues at coordinate 187,207 of SNQJ01S0008606.1, read as the reverse complement.
TACGCGGGCTGTCCAAAGATAGGGCATGTATGTACGTGTAAAGACCCACTATAGGCTGCGTACACCTCTGTGACTTCTCTAAAAAGAAAAATTAACAGTCAAGCACATGCATGGAGTATTGGTATGGAAGACCAGAATCCCTTAAAGACACAAAAACTTACTGAAACTCAAAAAATAATAAATAAACCAATTAAAAATACCCAAAAACAAAAAATCCCCTAAAAACCCGGATGGCTCCCCAATATGGTTGCCAATTCTGCTATAGTGGGAAAACCCCCCTACGGACTACACTAGGGTTCTAAAGTGCAGGTAGAGATAACCATCTAAAGTCTCCTACTTTTAACAACTATCCTGAAAACACCCCACATTCATACATAAAGTACAAAGTATAGGGATCCGATAGTCTTACCTTGAACTCCATGTCCAGTGTAGATCCCAATGTGTTCGGTTGTTTCTCGACTGCAAATATCCTCCCAAGGCTGACCTTCATTCACCAAAAGACAAACAAGAAACTGTGAACAAACATTCTATATATGGATTAATGGGTTAGATTTCATACAAAATGTAAATTGTACATAGAGATAAAACACATCATATGGCGGGACGACACAAGTACTTCTTTATATTAATCTCATAATGTCACTTACAAAACGAGATCAACGACTACTCCTCGAACCCAGTCATGGGCTCCTCTTCACCAAGATCCAACTGCTTCCACGTATCCTTCTTCTCTCACACTTCTCTCTAGAGAATAGGCATAAGCTTATGGATGAGGAAAAAGGGAAAGAATGGGGAATTCTGGCTCAAACTCACAATGTAGCTGCAAATTCTTGGGGCAAGGGGGGATTAGGAAATGGACAAAGTTTCATTGCTTTCATGCTTCTCTCTAGAATGGGACCCCAACACATTCTTTTATATGCCAAAAATATAGTTATTCGGTTGGGTGACGGGCTATGGGCAGTCAATTGGTTAGGAAACTACCCAAAAGCCCGTATTCCTTTGCAACTTTTTATTTTTTGCAAATTTTGTGGGTATACGCAGGTTGTAATGGTGCAGCTAGCGTATGTGCATAGGCATTAATGGTGTAATTAGTGTATGTACACGAGAAATAATTGTGCATCTAGCGTACATACATGGGCAATAGTGGTGCAGGGCACACACATTTTCAAAACTTTGGTTTTTAAGAAGAGCTATTTAGTATTGGCTTGGAAAAAATAGTAAGTAAGATGGTCTGCTGCTAGGTATGCATGTCTGTTGAAAATTAGGGTTATAACAGTCATCCCTCTGGCTTTCTATTTTTGAGGCATCCCTTCGGCTCATGTTACCATAACATGACATTATCTATGGTGATCATGGAATATCACATGGTTCTTATGTCACAACAATAGCCATTTCCATGCCTTCTAGCTTGACATCCATCATTTTTCCCTCGAGGGAAGTTCTATAATATCTCCTGTATCACATGCATACAATGAATTTTGTGGGATACCAACATTAATTTCAATAAAAAATTTCAAATCCGTTACCTATAGATTTCAAATTTCACATTTCCACTTTCAGATTCGTTCCATATAGGAACCAAATTCCACAAGCCTGAGACGTCTTTCCCTTGGAAATTTGGCTCTTTTACAGTCAACAAGCATTGGTCTTCCTTATGGGCTCATGTCATTTCCATATCCAAGACCCTTCTTCCTGCAATTCATTCTTCACACATCCAAACAAATGGTTAGTTCTCATGCACATTCATTTTCATTGCACACTTGTAGCGGGCCATAAACAATTCTAAAATTGTGCATACTAACAATTAAATCACTCTCATCTATTCAAAGGTATGGATAAAATGAATTACCATTCCTCCCACATGCATTATTTTAGCATACCAAGATTCTTCAAAATTCAATTAAGTGTCTTATGCAATCAAACCAATGTGCCCATATTCAAGGCCACCTTCACACACGATATACTCTTGCGTTGATTTTGGATTACCTCATTTTATGTTGGGAAATTTTCCCTGGTGTGTTGGATCTCATCCAACCTCTCACCACATGGATTCTCTATCCACATTTATCATTATAAGAGAACTATATTTCCTACTTTTCAATGATCATATCCTCAAATCAACATAATATACTATGAAATCAAAGTTTCATATGAATGCATTCAAGCATTCTTTGTTTACTAGTAACTAGGGTGGCGATATTCATGGCCAACCACTTCCTCTCTTTAACATTTTTACAACTCTGTTGGAATATTGGAAGGTCCTCCTTCCATCATGGGTAGCCCAATACCAACCTTCTTTCCCACAATGTGCATTTCCTTAGTGCATTTGATTAATGTGCTACTTATGAGCACTCTTGTTCATGACTTTTCTAGCAAGGATATCAATCATACTTGGTTGCTATAGGTCCTTCCCTCTATCATTCATATTATTTTTCCTGAATCTTACCCTTCTTGGGTGTCATTGACATACAACAACCAATTAAATTGACATGCATATCATCAAGATATAATATATTTTAGAAGGGATTCTTAACCAATCCCTTCCAATTCTCATGTCACATGGGCATGGAATATTTATACCTGTTTTGGATGCCAACACTCTCTTTGATATTACCTCATAAATGGTGCTTTATGGAGATTCCCAAGTCCCCTTCACCAATATTTTATATTGGAAACATTCTTGTATTTATCCTCTACCCAAGGTTGTCCACCCTTGGTAGCTGTCCTTCCCAAACAACTTCAATATTTTTCTACACATAACATGCATCATCACATTCTCAATTATATCACCCGTCATGAAAAATTCAAAGTGCATGTACCATAGCATTTAATTCAAAAAAACATTTTTAGATATGTTCCAATATATATATATATATGCACTCTATCATGTTGCCCTCAATGTTTTTCATGAGTACAAACAACATTAAGGTTTCTGTTGTTTCTACAACCATACAACTATCAACATTATCATGTTGAAATTATTCACACATGACAACATGTTAGTTTTCTCATCCTAGAGAAACAAAGTAATCAACAATAAAGTAGGAAGGGGATTCTCCCATTTTTCAAATCCCTTATACAATCTGGAACCTTTAGCTCAACTGAATTATTTCCAAGGCATCACTGCCTTTGCATAACATAGCTTAACTAATCTCATTCATTTAAACATATTTATTAATTTTGTTTTCCTTGGATTTCATAGTTGTTCCTTTAAAGTACACAACTCTGTCTCATAGTTCAAAGTTTTTAAAGTGAGGAAAGTGTTCCTCCTCTTTTCATTTATTGCTTATGTAATTCATCCCCTTTTGGGATATGTCTTCTCCATTCCTTGAGCGGTCTCAGTCAATTTTGTTTTGACCCTTCCTGGATGTAATCAACATATTACAACATCAAGGTTTGGCTCACAAATTAATTATGAATCAATGCACTCGACACATTTACCATACATAGATCATATTGGTCAACATTCATTTGCATGTATTTTATATATGCATTGTATTTTTAAAATATAATCCAGGATTCTACACAAATAAGCCTCGTATCCCACTGCCTAATTTTCAACAGTCATTAATGTTATGTATCTATTCCCTGACAGAGTATTTATACAGTTCCTCCACATGGACCTTCTTCAACATGCAAATTCCTTGTTACATATCCATCACTTTTTGAAATGACCTCAATCTAGAGTCAGATTCAACTTCAACTTCATTATTTTAGATATTCACCCAATATTGCTTAAGGAATATTATCATGCATTCTTATCATGCATTAAGGTTATGCATTCACACTCACACATTAATCTATCATACTATATCCCAAACGGTGCTTTCATACACTTAGCCTCATGCATTAACATGTTGTCTGTGTCCAACATAGGCACACTTTAAAGTTCGCATGTATATTTATTAAAATAATCTCACTCATGATTGTTCATAGTTTATTTACATTCAAACCTTAAAGGGATAATTATATTTCCTTCTACTCATAATAAAAGAGCATCCTTGCTCATTGCTCTTCCAACATTTCATGTTAACTCTATTTAAGCAATGGAGTACTACCCCCACCGTCAAGCTAGTATTCAAGAAATCAAACAGATCCTTCAAAACAGAGTCAACTATGTATCCACAACATTACTCAAACATGGAAAGCACTAATCTTGCCTCACATTCCACTTATTCATATATTCCTTCAAATTAGGAAATCGTGCACTCAAGCACACACGTGCACACACACACACACACACACACACACACACACACACATTGATGTAAGCATGCAATTTCACTACTTTCACCTTTTCTATGTCATCCACACACATTGACATTTCAAAATTTCCATATCATTCCTCCCAGAGACCTTACAACCATTCATATGACAAGTCTCATAGGGATACTCATAATTATGCTTTTGTTTCTACATGGACACAACTGGAAAGAAACCACTCTTTCCTTTCTGCTAAAAAATCATTTACAATTTAGAATACATACTAGGTAGTTTACAACATTACCCAAGGAAACAAGATAACAATTCCAACCTCTCTTCATGCCTCATTTCATTCTTGGTCAACAGAACTTTACTAAGGAAATCCTTTCCTAGATTCCCTCTCATTGTTGTGTGAGTATACTATGCCATACCCATATGGCTATCATCCACCTCTAGATGTCAATATGACCCATTGGTCACCTAGAAATGATCTAGCACTTTCTTTACCAAACTCTACATCAACCCTTCATTAGTCATTCTATCTCATCCTCACAGGGTTATATGCAATACCATTATCAACATTTATTCATACTACTAGCTTTCTTGCTGATACCAAATCATCCTCAACTAAATTACATCAATATACCATACTTTACAACCCTCCACGGGTTATAATATGTCTATTTTCATGTTACATACATGATTACTCATTACCATATGCATTACAACATATCCACATCTTGCATTTTCATGCATAGACCTACTCTTAGGTTAATAGGAATACACATTTTCTTTAATACAAACATAAGCTCATAAACTGGCTCATACATTCATGTCATTTCACTTCTTTTATGAGGACTAACAATAGTCCAACAGACTCCTTTTTCTCTTGCTTAACTAGATTATTCTAGCAACAACTTTCATTCATTATAGGTCAAGTAAACCAACCTTACAAATTTTCCATCATCCCTTTTGATGATGAGGAATTATACATACATGGATTAGTGTTTTTATTTAAACAACAAATATGATTGTCATGGCTCCAATAGTCCATACTTATAGGAAATATTACAACCACCAATTCATTCATTCTATGGACTCATGCAACCCTACAGTAGGATTATACCATTTCTTCCCTTTTTCATTGAACTATTACCATAATTGCTTGTCAGTATATTCCCACTTATGTAGGAGTATTTATAAGTCCAACAAGGACAAAATGATTTTTTTTGTGAACAAAATACAAAACAAAATCTCAATCTATAGTCCTTCTTCTCAAGGAATCTTGTGCAGATGATAACCAAAATTTTAATGAAGATAAATTCTTCTTAACATGCTCATCTTCGCCTTTTTATACTAATCTTATTACTGATCTCTGGCCCATCCATGCCTAATGTTTGAAATTTGCCTTGATACCACTTTGTAAGACACCTGAACCCCTAATCCTTACTTAGGCTAATGGGGTGTCAAAGTTCATCTTTCTCAACTCATTTTTTCTCTCAATGAACCCCATATATGGATTCTACTCACCGAGAGCTTTCCAACCTCTGTAACTATTAGCTCATGTAAATTTTTGTAATTTTTTTTACAATTTTGGCCAAGTTGGTTTTTGGAAGGTGATGGTGTTATGTTTTGGATTGAGTGCATTGTTTTTTAAGGATAAGGTCTTCGGGTGTGAAGTATTTCAAAGCTTAGCAAATTAACCCCATATATGGAGTCTACTTACCGAGAGCTTTCTAACGATTGTAATTGTTAGCCCACATAAATTTTTGTAATTTTTTTTTGCAATTTTCGCCAAGTTGGTTTTTGCAAGGTTATGGTGTTATGTTTTGGATTGTGTGCATTATTTTTTAAGGATAAGGTCTTCGGGTGTGAAGTATTTCAAAGCTTAGCAAATAAAAAAGAGGGAAATTTGTTTGTAAGAAAAATTGAGCCCTCGGGCTTATATGAAGGATTTTTAATTATTTTAATAAGAAAAATGAAAAAGAGGGAAATTTGTTTGTAAGAAAAATTGAGCCCTCGGGATTATATGAAGGATTTTTAATTATTTTAATAAGAAAAATGGCTTATATGAAGGATTTTAAATTATTTTAATAAGAAAAATGTTGGGCATTAATCCCGTCCACAAACCAAGCACCTGAGATACATACAGGTCACATGCCAAATCAAGCGCCCAAAATGTCAAGTACCAAAGCCATCAAGGAAGGATCCCAGAATGGGCGTTTCATTGCACAACATGTCGAATGTGAGCTAAGAGGCCCGTGTATATAAATATATGTAAACTTTTTCACATGATGCGTATGGGATAATTCTCACAGCATTAACAAAAAATTATGAGCTGTACAAAGCGCCAATCGACAACAAACATGTATAATGGAGGACTTCACAGGGATTTTCTATTGTTCCAATTTTCAAAATTGAGCACATAAGTGTTATTACATAGAACTCAAGGTTATCGCCACTGTCCATATACAGTCCATTTGCCAAAACTATCAAGTTTACAAATCCAGGGAGAGCGTTATAGACGTGTCGAGGAAAATATTTGCTGGCAGGGAGAAATTGCTAAAGGTGAAACTCTTGTTTGCCATGGATGATGCATAGTAGTGGGTAAAAGCATTGACTCTAAATTTCCACAAGAAGTAAACTGATCTACAAGGATAGATCTGGATATGCTCACCAAACACTTGTTGTGCTCTGAGGTTCATCATTATCACACCAAGTTGGCAAAGTTGTTGAAATTCGACTTATGATGAATGCACAAACACATAGAAACAAGGGATTTGCCTTTATACATTATGCAATTGTTGATCAAGCTAAGTGTTCTTGCACAGAACTCAAGAATCCACAGGTTAATGGTAAAGTTTGTGGGGTCTCACCTAGGCAGGACAATGACACGTTTTTCTTGGGAAATAAATGCAAGACATGGATAAATGAAGCTCTAAGAGAAAAGTTGAAAGCTTTAGCATTCATAATATTGAGGATTTAACTCTAGTTGAATATCTTGAAAATGAGGGAATGAATCATGTATTTTATTTTATGGAGTTTTAACCCCGTTCAAATGCCATGCATGCGTATAAACGACTTCAAAAGCAAGATGTTGTATTGGGTACTGATAGAACTGCAAAGGTGTCATTTGCAGAGACATTCGTTGAGCTTGATGAGGAAGTTATGGCACAAGTTAAGACTGTATTTGTTGATGGGTTACCTCCTTCCTGGGATGAGGATCACATCAGAGAGAAATTAAAAAAAAAATGATAACTGAAGTATGATCAACGACGCAGTTTTTAGGGAAACTAAAGACATGTGGCAGATGTATCTGAGATTTCTAGGCGCAAAATCCAACAGGTCAAAGAATTGTCCCAGTTTTCATGAAGGTATTCAAGAATTGAAATTCCAATTTTCGGGCATCATTTTAGCAGTGGTAAGACACCCGACAGAAATGAATTGTCAACCAAGAATCAGATCCATATTTAGAAGGATTAGATTGAGAATTTCCACGCAATATTTTAAGTGGCAGTTTTTATGGAGGAAACAGAGCTTGTACATAGATCTTGCAGTGCACAAGTGATGAAGATGCATATTCACAGCTTGAGTGGGTCTAATGGTTAAGAACATGTGTTTCCTCTTAAGAGGTTACAGGTTCAAATCCAAAGGGGGGTAGGGTATGTATACCTTCGTAGACTTTACCAGTCAAATTGTTGGGCGGAGGGGGGTCCCTTGTCCCACAAACAAGGGGGTCTCATACACCAATTTGGTGTGCTGGCTTGGCCGTGACCTTAAAAATAGATTATGCGGAGGGGTCCCTTGTCCCACAAACAAGGGGGTCTCATACACCAATTTGATGTGCTGGCTTGGCCGTGACCTTAAAAATAGATTATTATTATTATTATTATTATTATTATTATTATTATTACATAAGTCCACTAAAGCACCGCGTCAACATCAATTAGTTTCTAGCGGGAGCATATACACGAAGTCGACATGAAAACTAGAAAAATCAATTATTTTGTCATTCAACCATGTAATTTTGATACGATAAACCTGTTTTAATGAGGCCAACAACTTAATCCTAAATATTGGCAGTGGTAAAAGGGTTATTTTCACCATCTCGAGGGTAATTTACAAAATAAAGGAAGCACAACAATTCAATATAAAGATCAGCAAAAATCTCAAATTTTTAGGCGAACAGTTCAAACAGGTGGCAAATGGAGATAACAGTTCCAGACTTGGTGATAGAGTGTCGAACAACTACTGATTTTACCATATTAGAATACATTCGATCAAATATTTTGAGATTTTTTACAAATCATTTTTATTTTTAAAATATTTCATTCATTAAAATTGGTAACTACTTCTGTGATGTAAGGGCTATTTAATTTATCGATTGCAATGTAATCAGGGTTAGACCCAAAGGAGGAGAAAAGATATTGTATTGTGTATCTTTTTCCTGAACATATTTATGAGTTAATGGATAAGTACAATGCTTTCATGAAGCATAGATTCATTACGGTGTTGTTATAAATGTGTTTTTCCTATTAATGCTTATCTCCATTATTGTTTGTTATTTCCAGTATTTGGATAAGAGTAAATCTTTGGAATTCATCTGTAGTTGATGCTCCATTCGTACAATGAATACTCGTTTATGTGTAACGGATTACATGTTTAGAATTCATCTTGATTTGTTGCTCTGTCCATGGTGATATATTTCCTTTCTGTTTTTCTTCTAAAGTTACATTAAGAACTCACCCTTTATTAGGTGCTCTTAGTATAATGGGTTGTCTTTTTCTCTTTACTGTTGTCATATTAATACTTGTTATTTGCTGAAAAACATCATTTACCTTGCCTCTTTTTTCAAAAAGCGCACAACCAACCATTAACTCTATATATTTAAGCTCATACCTTGACTCCATTTCCCAATTGTTTCTTTCTCTTGCTTATCTTACCTACCCTTTTAAAACCAAAAACAAAACCTGCCCTATTGCCAAATCTGACCTCTATGTGCTCATTGCTAAATATTTTTGAGTATTTTCAGTGTTTACATATTTGAGAGAGCCCTCTCTAGTTGTATATGTCAGAATAAAACCTAAAGTGGTTTGAGGTTACCTTGGGGTTTCTTTGATACAACCCAAAAAAATTACCAAGTGCTAACATTTTTGGCGTCGTTGTCGGGGAACGAAGGTGAAATATTCCCTGGGAGAAATGGAAAAGTTCAAATCTGATTGTTGACGGTGGACAACAATCAAACACAAGGAGGTTGTAAATCATCCACTTGGAAACTCTATCATCAATTGTATCCATATGTCAGAGTATCAATGTCGAATCCACTGTCTGAAGGTTTTAAAGCTTGAAGAAGGTACTAGTGGATCCACTGGATTTAATGAAGAACTCAGATGCTGCTACAATTGTTTCAAGGTATGAATGTTTGGATTTTTCACAGATTTATGGTTTTCCAAATCCTTTACCCAAGGATGGATATTTTAACACACCCACGATGGGGAATAATTTTTTTTTGCTTTTCTTAAAGGACAAATTCTCCATTCATGGTTTCTAATTCTAAAAGTCGGGGAACTAGTCTGACCTCCCGATCAAGGATCTCTGATTCTGAAGCCAAACGACTCTCTAAGACCCTGATGGTCTCTCTCTGTAATTAAATGCAAACCCTTTCGGCTTCCAGGTGCAGGTCTAATGGTACCTGCAACCTTCCCCTTCGCGCCTACAAAATCTCAGAGTCTGGGCACTAACTCCTTTTCTGATAAGCCCCTTCCTTGATATGACCTTGGGTGATGGCCTTACGTAACCACGCGATTGCAGATGCGGCTAAGGGTGGTTTGAAACCAAAATACTTTTTGCCCCACAATCCACCTTGAGCCTCCACGTGTCCTTTCTCCAAAACCGTGGTTTGGATTGCGGCCTGCCTTCAACTTTTTAAAGTTCATGCATCTTCGGTCCCTGCAATGCGAAGGGACCGTCGATCTCATCGACCTTGATGGTGCTTCTGAACTGACGGCTCAGATCCATCCTTTCCGAATCTACGGATCATATATGACCTTTCTAAATCAACGTCTATGATTTAGTTTATGATTCAGGTTTCAAGAGTTTCAACTCTCAACCCTCGCTTCCTCCTCAGTAGCTATCTTAAGGAGTGGAAGATCTACTGACACTTGTCACTACAGATGTGAGGCTACGATTTCCTCTGCGAGTCTGACCTTCGGGAGTTTCAGTTCTCAAACTCTCATTTCTTCCGAAGAGATTTCTCCAAAACGACAAATCATCTACCACAAGTCCTCCTCAATCGACGATTCTTCTCCTGCTTCAGGAATTTGGCCTCCTCAACCAGATCAATGGTCCTTCAGCTCCCTCCTCGATCAATGATCGAGATATTCTCCAGGTATTCAGACCTTTTCCTCCTCTCTCTTCTTCCAGAGTTCTATATTTGGTGCCTCGTGTCCACCTTCACATCGACGACTCTCGTCACTTTGGATTTTCAAACTTCAAAAATCTCAAATATCAACTCTCGCTTTTCCCTAATGGATTTTAGTCAGAATTGATAATCCACTGGTGTGTGTCCCTCTCGAATCAACGACTGCGATCCCTTCGCATATTTGGACTTCAGATTTCTCAATTCTCAACTTTCACTCCCCCCTTGATGTATGTGGATTGTTGTCGTGTGTCCTCTCGAATTGGATGATTGATTTTTACTTCGGGTATTTACTTGAAATCCATAGATTTATGCCACCTATCCTCTGGGTCTGAAAGCCCATATTTTCTTCAGGTATTCAGGTTTCAGAAGTTTCAAATTTCAACTAAAACTCCAATGAAATTTACCCAAAGCTTGCGATCTATCGCCACATGTCTCTCTGGATCTAACGATCCAAAGACCTTCAGCTCTTCGGCCCTTCGTCTTTTCGGCACTTCTGCTCTTCGACACTTTGACGCTTCGGGATTTTCAAACTCTTATGTACCCATTTCTCTGGAGTGATTTTACCCAAAATACAGGATCTCCTGACACGTATCCCCCTAGCAATCAATGACCAGGATTTACTTTGACTATTTGTCCTCCTCCTTGTCCACAAACCTCCAAAGTTGTGGATCTTATGCCACCTATCCTCCTTGACGATGGATGGTCCCAAATTACTTCGAGACTTTGAAAAGTCCACTCTCTTGCGTACACAAGGGTTAAGTCTCGTGCACTTACTTCTGGATCCAACGGTTACTGGTCCTTCACGCTCAGATCCAATAGATGGGATATATTCCTCTCCTCTGCACTTCCTTTGTTCACTAGACGTTGATATAATGTTCTAGGCTCCTCTCCACAATCGATCTGACGATTGTTGTCGCTCTTCCTCTTGAGCTTTCGACTTCCTCTAGCTTAGAGGATTTTCTAAGTATTGAAAGGCCTCGGCCTTTGTTCCTCCTACAAGTCTGTCTCTTGGACCTCATTTTCACTTCTGAAAACTGCTTATCTCTTATGAGCTTGATATTATTGAAGATATCAATTTCCCACGCACTCCTTGTGTTTCAGGGATCTCATCAAACTCATATCGAAGGTCAATGACGATCGACGGTTCACAGTAATTGCAGGGCCCCAACATGTGTGCTATTTATCAGAGAGTTCAACCTCTACAATATGGAAAGTGATAGCCCAACTTGGTTTAAACGAAATCGCTGATCTTCCAGCCCAACGAGATCAACGAAGTTGGTGAATTGCAGGCTGCGAACTAGTGCATCCACTACTTTCACCTTCGCACTCTACAATGATTCCCCACCCTCGATCTCCATTCATAGATTGACGATTCACAGTGATTGCGGGGTTCAACCTCTATAATCAGGGGAGTGCTCGCTCGGATCTAGTCTAATCCTAGTCATTGATCTTCCATTCCTGACGAGATCAATGACATAGGTTGATTGCGGACATGAAGTAACATGTCTGATGTTAGATTCTTAAGTCATGGGTAGTTCTGGTAATTTGAATATCGTCTACCTCCTAGATATGACGGTCGGGATGGTTCCTAGGCATCCTTAGATCTAAGTCTCAGAGTTAACTTCGAGACTTTGGGGATTTTACCTCCCTTACAACGAACTTGCTCAAATCGCCGAACTCACGAAGTCCGAATGACTCCAGGGTTAACTCCCACGCTCTTTCCCGTACTCAACGATCACAACAGACCGTGGCTTCTTCCGAACAGATTGCGTTCGTTCGTCTTCCAAAAAAGGGACCCTCCCTTTCGATTCTTTAACCTCGTTGTTCTCCCTGAGCTAAATTAGCTCTGAAATTCTTAATATCTTTGCGCTCTTTATCTTGAAGTTAACGCTTGGAAAAATTCTTCCGTGCACCCCTTACACTCATTTGTCAACTCTAGAACTTAAGTAGTTCTTAGTCTCTCCCTGCCTCGTAGAGAGCCTGTACATACATGCACTAGCTCTCCTGAGATTTAACAGACTCCCTCCTCAAAGGGAATCAGAATGATTAGGAGTGTCGACGTGCGTACGTGAAACTATGCCCAAGGTCGACGAACTCATAGTTCGTGGATCTAGCTTAAGCCACCACAGGGCGCAAGCATTTATGAATAAAAAACATGTCCAGACTCCAATCCATACTTGCTTGAATACACAATTTAAACAAGAATAAATAGATACAGTATAACCATTAAGAAAACATACACATCCTCGGGTCCTTCACAGTATATCCCTTTTCATTACATAATTACAACTTAATTTCACAGGGTATGAGAATACTTATCTATTAAAAGTTGCATCCAACCAACTGACTGTGGGTGTGTGCCTTTCCACACAACCATAGGCTCAGAGGCATTCATTCTTATCACTTTGGCCACCCTCGTTCCAAGCCATGATATCACTAGGGAATTTACACCATCTCTCAGAGAAACTCTCTCTGTCACAACAACCCTGCGAGGTTTATCAGATGCTTCCCCAACATCCAGCTCACATTCAGGTCCTTCAGGCTGTGTTCTCGGTGCTTCATTTGGGTTTTCACATCTCCCTTATGAGCTTGTGCTCTCATCTCATGTGTCCTCTCTTGTTGTGTCTCTGTATGTATCTTACCTTCCCTCCTCTAGAAGGTTTTTCGACCTGTCCTATTCCTTCTGTCAGAAGGAAGCTCGGGTCTGCAAGTCTCTGTGGTACTTCGAGCTGACATCCTATAGCTAGACCATGTTTCCATTCATGGGGGTGGTTGATGATTCAACCACTGGTCCTTTATTCATTAACTGATTTCTTTCATTTAGAGATATCATGGCTCGTACTTCAAGGCTTCACCCCCCAATAGTCAGTTATGGGCAGTTTAACAATAATACATTTACATTGTCCACATGCTTTAGCATGGTAATCCAATTTTATGATTAATTACAAGCTGGGGGAAACATGGGTGTTACAATTCCCTCCCCCTTAAAGGAACACCGTCTTCGGTGTTCTTTCTCAAAAACACCTATCATGCCTTTCTCATTCAGTTGTTTCAGAAATATTGATCCTTCTTCCTCGGTCAGGTCCTTTTTTAGACCCTTAATCTTGGTCACCTTCTTTCAATAATTCTTGAACAACAAGCACGTTAATCATAGTCTTATGCGAAAACATTGCATAAAAATTTCTAGGAAAATTTCATAATCTTAGCTTAATAATTATCTGTGCAGTTTGTGGATTTGTATCGACATGGTTGTTTTGTTATCCTGACTCATTGTTTTTCCTTGACATACCCATTGGGTGCATAATCAATAGTTTACAAGAAATATTAATGTCTCCTCTTCCTTGCAGTCACTCACCTTCCAGGCCCAGGCTCATGCATCCCCTTCTCTGATATACAGTCCCTCAGGTGATCTAGCTTGCCTTGCCAAGGTTTTCTCACACAAGAAGAACTACCCATCGTGTGCATGATCCCAATCAATAGTTTACAAGAACTATTAAGGTCTCCTCTTCCTTGCGATTACTCACTTTCCAGGCTCAGGCTCAGGCATCCCCTTCTCTGCTATAAATTCCCTCGGGCGATCCATCTTTCCTTACCAAGGTTTTCTCGCACATAAAGAATTTCAGAGACTCTATCGAGTCTTACAGTCAAGGCGTCCCTCAGAATTTCTCTGCCGAGGCGTCCCTCTGGCTTGTGTTACCTCAACACAACATATTCTAGGCGATCATGGCTTACCACGGGGTTCTCATGGCTTAACAATAGCCATTTTTCATTTTTTTATAGCTTGAAAACCTTCTGTCTTAGCTAATGTTAGGGACGAAGGTTACTCTCCTTATCCTGGCACATAAATAGTTAGGGACGAAGGTTACTCTCCTTCTCTCAACTCAATCATAGATAGGGATGAAGGTTACTCTCCTTCTCCCGGGTCAGTCTCTATTTCATGCGATCAGATTATACTCTTTCTCATAGTTCTCCCTCGAACCCGAGAGCTCAGTTTCTCATCTTTTCACTCTTTGCATATATTTCCCTTTCACCTGTATCACAGGTATACAAAAAATCATGATACATCATAAATTTTAAATTCAAAATTTTTCTTGTAAATCTGTCACCTGCAGATTTCCAAATCCACATTTTGTTCTCATATTTGTTTTGCACAGGACCCAGATTCATAATTATGGGAATTTCCTTCCCATAGCGGTTTGGATCAGCAACCAATTAGTCTTCCTAATGGGCTTACAACGCTGCCATATCCAATATCCCTTTTATTCCTGCACTTTCAACTTCAATCAACCAAACAAATTGTTAGTTTCCCATGCACATATATTTTATTACACCATTATAATGTCGTCACAAACAATTTCAGAGTTGTGCATACTAACAATCAAATTCACTTTCTGAAAAAGGGAAATACCATTCCTTGAAGTTTGACTTAGTAGGCAATCGGTCTTCCTTATGGGCTTACAATACTTCCATATCCAAGACTCTTTCTTCCTGTAATTTCAACATTCCTCAGCCAAACAAATTGTTAGTTTTCATGCACATTATTATTTGTTTTTCAAAATAATGCATACTAACAATCCAAGTCATTTTTATCTATTTAAGGATACAAATAAAAAGGGAACATCATCCCTTACCTATGCATCATTTCAACCTACCAAATTTTCTAGAATGTAATTCATATATCAATCGACTTTAGTGAATGTGCCAACATTCATGGCCACCTTCATACCCAATGCACCCTTGCATTGATTTTTAAGTTTCCCACACTTTACGACATGTACTTTTCCATGGTGCGTTGGAGCTTAGCCAAGCTTTTCACCATATGGATTATTCTTTCTCATTCATTTTTGCAACAGGACTATGCTTCTGACTACAGTATGATCACGATCCCAAATCAGTACACATGAGACTCAAAAGTTTCACATGCATGCCTTTAAGCATTCTTCCTTTATTAATAACTAGGGTCCCAACACTCATGGCCACCCAAATTTGGTTTTCTCTAACATAATGTAAGTAGAAATGTTGGAAGGTACTCCTTTCTCAATGGGAAATCCGTTATCTGTCCTTTATGCAAACATGCATTTACTTGAAGAAATTCAATGCAACGTGCTATCTATAATCACTTTTGTTTCCAATTGTTCCTTGATTGGTCCATGTATTCATGACATATCAATTCATGAATTCTTTCGAGGATTACAATCAGTCTTTACTACCAGAGGTTCACACCTCCATCATTTAGGTTCTCCTTCCTGAATCATACCCTACATGGGTATCGAAGGAATACAAATTCCTTTCAACGTTTCATACATAACATTAAGACCATAAAACATTTCAGAAGGGATTCTTACCCAATCCCTTCATACCTTGTGCCACATAGGCATGAACATTTTTATACCTGTTTTGGATGTTAGCACCCCCTTTGATATTATCCCTTCAATGGTGCTCCATGGGGACTTTTAAAGTCCCTTCAACAATCTTTCAACAAGAACCTTCTCATAGTCATCCTCTTATTGAGGTTGTTCATTATTGGCAACTATCTTTCTCAATAGTTCTAATCTATTTCTTTCCACACATGACATACATCATAAATACATTAGTTGTCATGAAATTTAAAAATGCAAGTACCATAGCA
The DNA here is from genome assembly GCA_010110895.2 of Picea sitchensis. Lineage (NCBI taxonomy): Eukaryota > Viridiplantae > Streptophyta > Pinopsida > Pinales > Pinaceae > Picea > Picea sitchensis. The sequence continues at coordinate 170,954 of SNQJ01S0008606.1, read as the reverse complement.
TTTAAATTAATAAAACATTTGCATACATGTCCTAGTATATTTGTATGCACTTCATCACATTATCCTTAATGTGTTCATGAGTGCAACACAACAGTTCTCAATTTTTTCTACAATAATACAACCATCATCACTATGGTGTCAAAACATTTACTTTCACCAGCGTACTAGCTTTCTCATCCCAAAGAAAAACATAATACACAACAAGAAAATAATTGAGGGCTCTCCCCTTCTTCAAATTCTTTCTACATCCCCTCAGACTTTTCATCCCAGTTGATTTATTTCTAAGGCCTCACTATCTTTTCTCTGATTTTGTAATTTACTCCCTGTTGGGATCTTCCTACTCTTTTCCTTGAGCATCCTTGGTTAGGCCTCACCCTAACCCTTTTTGGAATACATCATCAAGCTTTAATAACAAACTTTTTTGTTCATAATAGATCATCCCTTCGTTTTTTGGATAATAATAAAGGAAGGACCTGGCAATTTCTTTGGTGGACGTAGCCAACATTAGGTGAACCACGTATATTTGTGTCTCTATTGTATTGTGTATCCTTTTTGTTTTATTTCCACATTTGTTTTATTTTATTACTCCACAATCCTGTTTTTCTAACATTGGTATCATAACGAGGTAACTCGTAGGAAAAGAGGGTTCCTGGTTCGAGCGAGAGCAATGGCGGAAGATGGAAAGTTTAGGGTTGAGAAATTTAACGACCAAAACTACCAGTTATGGAAGATGCATATGGAAGATTATTTATATCATAAGGATCTATTCCTACCATTGGGTGGAATAGAAAATAAGTCGACGACCATGAAGGATGAAGAATGGGAGGTTTTTGATAGAAAGGCACTAGGAACGATACAACTGAGCCTGACAGCGTCAGTGGCTTTCAATATTTCGAAAGAAAATACAATGAAGGAGTTGATGGATGCATTCGCTAAACTATATGAAAAACCCTCGACATCCAATAAGGTATTTCTAAAGAAGAGATTATTTAATATGAAGATGTCAGAAGGTGGGTTTGTTGCAGATTGTTTAAATGAATTTAATACGGTTACTAATCAGCTAAGTTATGTAAAAGTGGACTTTGATTATGAGGTCAAAGATCTTCTAATCTTGTGCTCATTGACAAAAATATGGAACAGCTTGTTCATGGTTGTAAGTAACTTTGTCTCTGGTTCAAACACTTTAAAATTTAATGATATTGTTGGTGTTATCCTTAGCGAGGAAATGTGATGGAAAATCATAGGTGAGACATTAGGTAATGCGTTGAACATGGAGAACAGGGGAAGACAAAAGGATAGAGGAAATGGCTTAGGAAACCGCAAGAATTATAGGAAGGGAAGATCCAAATCCAGACTGGGAAAGGTAGAGAGTTGTAATTGTGGTAAGAAAGGACATTTGAATAAAGATTTCAGAGCTCCAAAGAAACAAAGAGATGGACAACAAGAGAAAAATCTGGAAGCAAATGTAACAGGTGACGTGGTACAAGATACTTTGATTCTTTTTGTAGATAATATTTATGAGTCTTGGGTAGTAGATTAAGGGGATTCGTTTCATGCCACACCCTAAGGAAACATTTTCTAGATTATGTTCAAGGTGATTTTGGACAGGTTCATTTGGGTGATGATGCACCATGCAAAATTGTTGGAATGGAAAAGGTAAAAATAAAGTAAAGGAATGGAAACCAATGGTTGTTCAAAGAGGTAAGACATGTTCCATATCTAAATAAAAATCTAATTTCAACAGGGCAGTTGGAAAGTGAAGTTTGTATATCCATATTTATAGATAAGGTGTGGAAGGTCACCAAAGGATCACTAGTGATAGAAAAAGGAGAGAAGGTAGGTGCATTGTATTTATGTATTGGTAATACTGACTCTTCTATCTCTTTAGCTTCTACAGGAGTGGATACAACACTATGGAATCATAGGCTTGGACACATGAGTGAGAAGGGGATGCAGATACTTCACAAAATAAATTTGTTTCCAGATCTTAAACAAATTGATTTGGATTTATGTGAGCATTGTGTTTATGGAACACAGAAGAGAGTCATATTTCTCGAAGTCTTAAAAGAAAAGAAGAGTGAAAGGTTAGAGCTTATGCATACATATGTCTAGGGACCATCTCAGGTATCATCTCTTTTTTTCTCTCGTTGTTGTGTTAATTTTATTGATGATGCAACTAGAAAAACTTGGGTTTATTGCATTCGACAAAAATCTAATGTTTTTTATACTTTTAAGAAATGGAAAGATTTGGTTTAGAATGAGACAGGAAAAATGATGAATTGTCTCAGATCAGACAATGGAGGTGAATATTACAGCAAGGAGTTTGATTATTATTGTTCATACCATAGAATTCGTAGGGAGAAGACAGTTCCAGGAATACCACAAGAAAATGGTGTGTCAGAAAGGATGAACCGGACAATCATGGAGAGTGCAAGGAGTATGAGATTTCATGCTAGTTTTCCCTTATAGCTCTAGGTAGATGTTGTAGATATTGTTGTTTACTTAATAAATAGAGGATCTTCAAGTTCTTTGTATGGTGTAATTCTAGAGGAGGAATGGACGGGAAAAAAGGTAAACTATTATTTTTTGAATACTTTCGGTTGTGAAGCATTTGTCCATATGGATAAAGAAAATAGAACAAAGCTTGAGGCAAAATCCAAAAAGTATACCTTTATTGGATACAGTGTTAATGATTTTGGTTATCACTTATGGGATTACCAAAATTACAAAATCATTAGGAGTAGAGATGTCATATTCAATGAGAAGATCATGTACAAATATTAGTTGCAGGGAAAGAAACAGGAAAAGAAAAACCAGAATACACAGTGCTTGATGAGATCACTGAAAAAGAAATTCCAAAGGTACCAAAAAATCAAAATGTACAACAACAGGAGCAACATGTACCTCAAACTTCTGCAAGTGTTTTTAGAAAATATACCATGTTAAGTAAACCCCCTGAACGATACTCTCCTTCATTGTGTTATTTATTGTTGACTGATTCTGGTGAACTAGAATTTTATCAAGAGGCAATGCAGGTAGACACCAAAAATAAGTGGGAGAAAGGTATGAAAGAGGAAATGGATTCCTTGGTAAATAACCATACTTGGGATTTGGTTCAGTTTCCTACGGGAAAAAGAGCATTGCAGAATAAATGGGTTTAGAAATTGAAAGAAGAAGATGGAGCC
>SNQJ01S0008606.1:107979-167759 GCA_010110895.2 Picea sitchensis | reverse complement strand
AATACTGTGTTTGGAATGAATATTGTGTTTGGAATTAAATTAAAAATATAACTCCAAAATGATCATTTAGATGGGCAGCCTAGATTTACTCTCGAACTTTTCATTACCCCGATGAACGATTTAGTTTCAATTTCACGTAAAGCACACTAGAGAAGCAATGTTTTATCAAATCAATAGCTTCCATGTGTTTAAATGAGGTCAACTAGTAAATTTGGGAACCATGGTTAAAGTAACATAACATCAAGGTTTTGAAGCAGGTTCACTTTGTATTCAAACTATTTATGAAAACCTTTGTTATATAAAGCCAATTAAAACAAATTGTACAGTGAATGTGGGATTGATAAAACCGAGATCAACTGTCACAATGGTATATCAAGGATGATCCAATGGATGCCTCTTTTCACGTCTATTACAGGTTTTATTTGGATAACTAGTCAACAAAATGAGGAAGTTTCGATTCAACAATTGAAAAGATCCAGGGATTATCTTATCAGAATGACATTTTTAGAATTCTAAGATATCTCTAGGATCAAATAACAAATTATGTTGTAATTTCTCTATATAAATATACATTCAAAAGATTGTAAAGGGGAATTTTTAGGCCCAAAGCATATTGAAGCTTTTCAATATATATTTTATTTACAAAAAGAAAGAGATTCTTGGATTTCGTTTCATGAATTTATGTGTTTCATGTTCCATGTTTTCATGTACTTTCACCAACTATTTTCTTCAGATTAGTTTTCTAGTGTTATAAGTGTTGAAACTCGGTACTACTTCCACTACAGTAAGTTTCCTAAATAGTTATTCAAGTGCAGACTTTCCTCTACTTTACTGTGAATAAAATAAGACCTGTACCTTGATATTTTTCTTAGAATAATCACGTAACTCTAGCAAATTTATTGTTATTTCTTCTATTGAACAAAGAGTAGTATTTATTTTTATTGGATACATTTTTTTTTCTTCAATTTGTTTCATCTTAATTATGCTTCCATGCTTTTGAATATTAAAGGACTTTATAAACGAGATCAGGCCTCTTTATATTTCTGGTAATTATTATTGAAATCTTATATTCAAAACTAGGGCATAAAAGTCTTATAATTAAATGAATTATTTATTTGATATTCCTTGACATTGTTCTTTGATCCTATAACAATCTCAGGAACAAGAGAGGGTGTGGTTGCAAGTCCTACTAATCCACAGGAATTGGAAGCTCACAAGAAGAAGGAAGTGAAGGCCAAGCAGGTGTTGCTAGAATTTGTAAAGGATCACTTAATACCTCACATTGCTGAGAAGAAATATGCCAAGGAAATGTATGATTCTTTGGTGATTCTATACCCAAACAAGAATACGGGTAGGATGCTACATTTGAAGCACTAGCTTCAAGTTTTCAGGATTTATGATGAGGACATGGTTGTGAACTATCTTACGAATATTACATGGAACTGAGATCATCTTGCAACCATTGGTGAAATAGTACAAGATGCTAAGTTGGTGAATGTAGTGTTGAGAGGTCTTCCCAAGTCTTGGGAACCTTTTGTGCAGGGGAGATCATGCTCCATAAGTCTCATTGATTATATCTAGGATGAGACTCAGTTAGATTCCAGGGATGGTTTGAAGAGTTGCAATGATGGGAGCCTTTCTTTTTCTAGTTAGGCAAAGAAGGTAAAGTTCAGGAAGATTGCTAGTGGAGAGTCTACCGCTCAATATGGAAAGAGGAAGAACATGAGAAAAGTAAAGAGCTTTGCATGTCACAAGTTTGTACATTATGCATGTCAATGTACGCATAGGAAGAAGGGGGGGAACAAATCGAAACCAGAGGTAGTTGTGACGACAAATACTCAAGTGGATGAGTTTTACAAGAGCTTTGAACAGACAGAGTTCTTACTTGTTTCCCAGACTTCCTTGGGCACCAGATCAGTTGGTGCATGGTTGATAGATAGTGGAGCCAAATTTCATATGAAAGCAACACGAGAGGTGTTTGAGAGCTTCATAGAGTCTGACTTAGAGATGCATGTGGAACTTAGTATGGTGACTAAGCATGTAGTGAAGGGTTATAGAATAGTTTCATTCCAGTTGCAATCAGGTGGCACATTGAGAGTGACAAATGTGATATGGGTTCTAGAACTCAAGAGGAGTGTGATATCAGTTTTAGTGATTGAGAAGAAGGGATTTGACGTATCGCTCTAGGATGGAAAGGTGTTGATAAAGACTAGAGTATCTATCTCAGACAAAGAAACTATATTTGGAGTTAGAGAGATCAAATTGTATAGGATAAAGGGATAGCCTTTGTGAGTAGTGGAAAGTAGCAGAGTGACAAAGAACAAGGAGAGGGTGGCTTTGAAAGTTGAGTAGCTCAGAGGGAGTCATCCTTCAAGTTCAAGTGGGAAGGAGAAACCTTCCAAGTCTTTCGAGAAGAAGTCATGGTACGAGATGGCCATGTAGTATTCTTAGGAGAAAGAGACTTCTAGGAGCATGTTCAGAGGCAGTGAGACTTCTAGCATGTGGAAGTCGTCAAAATCCTAGTGTGAGTTTACTTTATTTAAAAGGAATTAATTAAAGTAAAAGTGGTTTTATTAGTGAATTGAGTTATTTAATGAACATGCTTAGCATGCAACATGTAATCTAAATCTTAAGTGAGTGTGATCACTTTGGAGATTAGAAATAGATTGTAACTCATAATTATAAAAGAAAGCCTAGGAGGAGGAGCAAGACACTTTTTATGAGAGGGCAAGGTCGGGAATTGTGTGAGATACACTTGTGAGAGACTTTGGTGAGAGATCAAAGTAGATAATTTTTGTGAGATTCCAAGGTTGAGGATAGTAAAGAAGGACTTTTCCTAGTGTGAGGAGTGTAGAAGCAAAGAAGGAATTTTTCTTACACATGAGTGAGGAGATCTCATTGGTTGGGTGAAGAGATTTCGTCCAAGTTTTGATACAGAGAGGTTTGGATCAAAAAGGACTGTGATTCAATATTTTGGATAGATGGAGAAGTATATCCATATAGAGATCATACAAGTTGAGGAGAAGAGAGAGCATAGGCAGTCACAGAAAGTCGTAGGTGGGTTTTAGAGGATATAATCTAGAGGAAATCATAGTGGCATACAGAAGTGTTTGTATGAGTTTTTTGTACATGTACATGATTCACAGTGGAAATAGTCACATATGTACGTGAGTCAACTAAAGGTGAATCATGCATACCTCAAAATTGTGTCATTCATGGACATACGACATAGTAGGTTGTGTGTGAGGTTTTTAGTTGTATTTCTCAGTAGGTTGTGTCAGGTTTGTCTGTAGTTTTATTTCTCTTAGTGGGCCATTTTCCCTATTACGATAGCCCTAATTTGAACTTAATAAAAGCATATTGGAATTGGTTTTCCCTCCGGTGTTTTTCTAGGGGTTGTTTACCCAAACATATTGGTGTCTATGTGTGATATTTTTGGTTTTCTAGTTTATGATTTCGCTGCATGTTTAGTTTATTACTCAACTGTGATTTTAGTAGATAAAGTGATTTTATTTTGAGCTAACTACCGAGTGTTGGGTAGAAGAATATAAACATGGTATTAGAGTATACCAAGGGTTGTTAGAGACTTCAAAATCAACAAGTTTGACATGTGATATGAAGCTCCCATTAGACACTTGCACCCAACAACACAATTGCAAGAAACATCATAGTTATTACTTAGTTTATTAGTGAAAACAACACCATGCAAACTCCATATATTAAATGGAAGGAATCATAGTAAAAACTCACAACTCCATCGTAATGACCAATACATATTATAGTAGGTAGGGAGATATATAATTCCATTGGAATCATTTTAAGTCATCACTCTATGATAGTTCCTTCAAATCATAAGGAATGCAAAATAGTGTTTCTAACTCAATCATAATGTAATTGAGTCTACCTGGAAGAGTGAACAACTCAATGAGAAATGATGGTGGAAAGGTACTACCCAAATCCAAATAAGTGAAGTATAAAAATATCATAACCAATAAGGGGTGGGGTGATAATGTTGGGTATATGTTATATCCTTTGCACGACTACATCTAGTGTTTGCGTTGCACTGAGTTCGCGGGGGGGTTAGAGAGGAGGGAACTAGCCACCGCCCCCCCCCGCCCGGGGGATCATAGGGGGGAATATCCCCCTTATACAGGAGGTTTGGAGGGGGGAGACAACCTCCCTACGTGGGGGTTTAGGGGCAGTGCCCCCCCAAAAACAAATGGCATTTTTTGTGTCTGGTTTTTGGTTGTTTTTTGACACATGGTTTTCGTCGATGGTTTTCTAATTTTGGTTAAGGAATTAGGGATGTTGACTAATCTAGGTCAATGGATTAGGGGTTTTGGATGTTGAGGGATCCTACATATTATATTGTGTTGTAAACAATGGATATATGATGAATGTAATATTAGATATGCATCTCTAAACATGTTGTTGGTTTTCCATGTTTGGGTTTCTAGGGTAAAAAAATTTGTGTAATGTGTGTGTGTTCCATTGTATATTTTCTTTTTTTATTAATAATTCACTTGCAGTAATTTATTGTACAAGTTTAAAATCTACATTTGGTATCAGAGCAATTATGGATTCAAGGGGATGCCTTTGTGGTCAGGGGTTTTGGCTCGGGTCTATGGTAAACCTTGTTACAGTGGGAGATATGTGGTGTCAGTTCTTCAGGTGAAAATAAATGGTGAGAAGATTGAAAATAGGGATCAATAAATTTAATGGGAAAAGTTTTGAGTCGTGGAAGCTCAAGATGGAAGATCTATTCGTGGAAAAAGATTAATGGATCGTTGTTGATCCATGTTTTTCACCTATAGGAACATCAGTAGAATACTGGGAAAATTTGTATTGATCCAGGTGGATATATGTGGCCAACCACTTTTTCCAACTGGCTCAAAACAATTTTCTGTCAATTTTGGCAATTTACTATTTTTAACAATTTTTAACTTATGGGGCCAATTTGAGGGCCTAAACTACATTTTTTTCATGATCGGACACCTCAATTATAGACAAAGGCTCTTATTGAGCCTCATAAATGAATCTCCTCATCAATACCTTTCCAACTAGCTATCGTGCACCCTAAACAAATATCGTATGCAAAAGTTACGACTCTGGGAAGTTAATGTACTAACTTACCCCAACGGGGTCCACATGACTTTTGGCGCTTCATCTCCTAGGGTTAGGTTTTTGGAGCTCTATGGTTTTGGAATTCATATTTATTGTAAAAATTCCTTCAAATTCTCATTGTACTCATCTTATTGCGAATGAGCGTAGCCATCACATCTCTTCTCAGAGATAAGTTTCCACCATTCTAGCAAGCTTGTTTTCAGTCTGTATTTTACATTTTTCAACATATTTCTGATTTAATGGAAGTCAAGTTTTACTGTATCTTTTTTATTGTTCACTTTTTCTCTATGTTAACATTATAAATATGTGGTTTCATTTTTTTCCACTCATAAATCCGGATCATTGATTGGAAGGAAAAGATAACAATCTGGTTGTGTCTCTCAGATTCAGTATTACTAAATTTCTTAGGGGAAGCTACAACCAAGGAATTATGGGATAAGTCTTTGTATTATTCAAAGTCCCCGGTAAACAAATTCTTCCTATGGAAGAAGTTGCATAACCTAAGGATGAAAGATGGAGGCTCAGTGACAGAGCATTTGAATGCCTTCAATACCGTGGTAAGTAAATTATTATATGTTGATATTAATGTTTCTTATGAAGATAAGTGTATCAATTTATTGTGCTCTTTACAAGAGTCGTGGAATAGTATAGTTGTTTCCATAGGTATTAATATAACTAATTTAAGTTTTGATGATGTGGTATCATCCTTGTTATCAGAAGAAATGATTCATAAGAACATGAAAGGATGGAGCACAGATGCATTATTTGCAAGAGGACGCTCCCAGGAAAGAAATATATCTAAGACCTCAAGTGGTAGATCTAAATCTAAGGGAATATCTAAATATCTTGAAAAAATTGTAAAGGTATTTTGGAGAAGTGGAAAATAAGGGCACTACAAGAAGCATTGTATATCCAAAAGTGTTGAGAGAGGGAAGGGATCTGAAGATGCCCTTTATACAGAAGCAAAAACATCCACTTAACAAGGAGGAGATGTGTACTTGGATTCTTAAAGCATACATGCAGATCATGAGCCATGGTTGGTTGAATTCGGTGCATGCTTTCATATGACTCCTCAGATAGAGAGGTTTTGTGAATATAAAAGGTATGATAGAGGTGATGTTTTCCTAGTTGATGAATCGACAACCAAAATCACAGGAGGAGGAAAATTCAAGTTGAAAATCATGGATGGAAGGATTAAAATACTTCCTGGTGTTCTGCACATCCCAGTATTGACTGGAAATTTGATTTTTGTAAGAAAAATGGACAATGTAGGGGTAAAAACTGTGTTTGAGAAAGAAACATGCAGGATGGTTTGAGGGGAAATGGTGTTTTTGAAGGGAGTTTGGATTGAAAATATGTATAATCTACAGGGAATCATTGTTAGTGATGGGTTCAATAGTTCCATTATTCCTGATATTGGAGCTGAAGAAGAAAAAAATCCTACATGTCTCTCGAGAAAATACTATGTTGTGGCATCAAAGACTGGGGCATATCGGAGAGAAGGGACTTTGAATACTACATGATAAAGGTATGGTTGAAGATATGTCTAACTAGTCTCTGGATTTTGATTTATGTGAACATTGCATATATGTGAAGTATAATTGGGTAAGATTCCCATCTGGTGCATTGAGAGTAGAGGGAGTTTTACAGTTGGTCAACAATGATGTGTTTGGACCTGTATTGGTTCCATCATTGGGAAAATCAGTGTACTATGTCTCATTTATAGATGACTTATCAAGGAATACATGGATATATTTCCTCAAAAAGAAATATGAAGTCTTTTACAAGTTTAAATATTTTAAGGATCTTGTGGAGAATCAAACAAAGAAAATAATTAAGGTGTTGAGGATGAATAATGGTGGAGATTTCTGCGGAAATGAATTTGAAGAATTCTGTAAAATGTGTGGTATAACAAGGCGGAAGAATACTCCATATACACCTCAACATAATGGAGTTGTAGAAAGGATGAATAGGATGTTGATGGAAAAAACAAGGTTCATGCTTAGTGGTTCTAGGTTAGGATAGTAATTATGGGCAGAGGTGGTGGGTATTGCATGTTACCTAGTAAATCGATCACTCTCATTAGTGTTGGATGAAAATAATCAACACGAGGTATGGATTGGTAATAAAACCTCTTTGACACATATCAAGGTATTTTTTTGTCATTGGAAAATTGGTTTTCATTTATTTCTACCTTAGAAGAATCCCTAAAGAAAATCCCAGAAGCCTCTAAAAGTGATGATGATGTGTCCACTTGAAAAATCCTTGAACGGTCTTGAAGGATCCTTGACATAAGTGTATATAACTCCAAAGTGGTCCCCTTATGGCTTATATTTGAAGCATGGACCTCACGGGATGAGATAACATGTTCTTTTATCCACATTACCATTTTGATTTATACATAAATGGAGCCTTGAAAGAGCCTTGAAGAAGCCCTAAAACCAAGTGAAGAACCCCCTAAAGTCAAGTGAAGAAGCCCCTAAAACCAAGAGAAGAATCCCTTAAATCCAAGTGAAGAATCCCCTAAAGGTAAGAGAAGAATCTCATAAAGCCAAGAGAAGAAGCCCCTAAAGTAAATTAAAGAGCCCCTAAGGTCGACCATCCTTAATGAAGAGGTGCAAGCACAAATTTGTGACCCTTGGTCGCACCCCCTTATGTGGAGAAGACGCATATAAATAAGAGGAGTCTCATTTGGCATTTGAATCACACCTATTCAACCTAGCCAAGGAAGAGGAGAGAATCTTATCCTAGACAAGTGAATTTCCAAGGGAAGATGAAGTGAAGAAGGGTGAAATTCCAAGGGAAGATGAAGTCTTGTGATGATTTGTTCTAGGGTTTTCTTTGAAGGTAATCTTTAAATTGTTTATATATATTTTTTTTTCTAGAATGATTCAGATAGTGATACTTGGAGGTGTTTCATAAGAGATAGTGAAAAATCTTGGGTACAAATTTTAGGTCTTGACTCATTGCAAGTTTGGAGTTATACTCAATGGAAGTTGAGGTTCTTTAAACTAAGGTTTTCTTCTTCAGACGAGTCATCTTTCCATTTTTTCTATAAAATATTTTGGGCGATGATTCAAGGATTAAAAATTGGAGGAATTTTAGATAAGATATCAAATAATATTGAATACAAGTTTCAGATCCTGATTCATTACAAGTACATAGTTATACTTGTTGGAAGTTAGGGTTCGTGACTAATCCATAAACTAGTCCCAAACATGTGTTCAAGACAAAACGGTTATATGTAAATCTAGGTAGGTCCAGATTGAATTCCACTTGTTTCATTAGAAGGAGAATAGATCCTAATATACAAGGTCCAAGTTTCATAATCAGAAACAAAAAAAATGAGCTCATGGAGAATCTTAGAAGTTTGCATATTTGAGGTACAATTCTGAGAAGTATTGTATGCATATTTAAGAAGTGATTTTGGGATTGCATTTGAAGGTTGATTTGATCCTGTATCATCATTTAAAATATTCCAAAGGGATTGGTGTCTCCTTCAAGTAGGTGCTGGAAAACTCGAGGAGTGGGTGATTCATTCTAGTTGGATCTTGTAAAATCTTGAAAATATTTAAGAAAAGTTTCAGTGGTTTTCTCCCAGTTGGGTTTCCATGTAAAAATATGTGTGCAATGTGTGTGAGTTTATGTGATTATGAATGAAATGATTAATGGTTAATTTTTATGTAGTGCTTGAAGTTTAAAATTATTGAAATAATTCTATACTAATTCACCCCCCCCTCAATATTCTTGAATATTCTAACAATTGGTATCATAGTGGATTACATTAGGAATAGTATAACCACTAGAAGTTAGATCATAGATAAGTAAGGAGAATTTACCAAAAATGGAACATCATTGTTTGATGGGTTAAATTATGTTTTTTGGAGCGTAAGAATGAGAGCATTTTTGCAGGCACAAGGATATGATGTTTGGCAAGTTTTAGTAAATGGATACACTGCACCATCTCTTCCCCAAACAAATAATGTTGGTAAAAAGATCAGTGAATACAACTCAAAGGCTATAAATTCCATTCTAAGTGGTATAACATGTTCATAATGTGTTAAGGTTATGCATTATGATTCTGTAAAGGAAATTTGGGACATGATTAAGAATGTTTATGAAGGAAATGCTAAAGTCAAAGGGGCCAAGTTTCAGACTTACAGAGGACAATTTGAACATTTGGGAATGAAGGAAGATGAAGATATTGTAGCTATTTTATTTGAGTTAATGAAATTGTGAATAATGTAAGAGAGATGGGAGAAAAATTGAAAATTTAGTTGTTGTGCAAACGATACTGAGATCTCTCTCAATGAGATTTTACCCTAAAATCTCATCTATAGAAGAAAGGCAATATATGGCTACATTAAGCATGGATGAATTACATGGAATATTACAACATATGAAATGAGAACATAACAGGAAAATCCATCCATAAGGGAAGAAACTTTCAAAGCCTCCAAGAAGACTAGAAAGAACAAGTCAAGGTCCAAACCCTACTCTAGAAATAGTGATGATTTAGATAATGAAGAAGAAGCCAACCAAATTTGTGAGAAAGATGAAAAGAGGAACTGACAAGTACAAAGGTAAGATTTCTTTCAAATGCTTTAATTGTGGTAAAGTTGGTCATTTTACTTCCAAATGTCCTTATGCAGGGGGCTCAAATAGTGATGAAGAAGAAGTTCCTAAGAAAGAAAAGAAATGTCAGAAAAAAGACAAGGGAAGAAGTAAAGGAAGATTTTTGAAAAAGAAAGTCCTCTATTCAAAAAACGATAATTCCTCATTCGATGAAGATGATGATAGTGACAGTGACTCAAGAAGAGTACTCTTCATGGCGTTAGAGACTCAAGAGGAAAATACTAAAAATAATGAAGGAGACTATGAAGAATAACGATAAGTGAATCTTGAGGCAGAATTGATCAGTGCCTTAAGTGATCTAAGAATAGAGAGGAAGAAAAACAAGTCTCTCAAAGAAGAGTTAAGTAAACTAAAGGAAGGATTTCAAAACCCTAGCAAACAATATGAAGAATCCAAGAAGACTATAATAGATATAATGATTCAGTTGGAAGAAGCCAAAGTGATTGAATAAACACTTAAGAGACAACTGGAAGAAAAGAATAAAATAATAGAGAATATGGAAGCTGAAATAGTCTAACTAAGAAAGGAACTACAGAAGAAGGACATCCAACTAAATTTTGGCAATAACACCAATATACTGGATCAAATCATTTGCAATAAAAAATCATTCTATGAAAATTTCTAGACTTGGATACAAACAAAATAATATTGATGAGGGTTCAAGCTCTATGATGAAAGGAAATGAAGCAGAGAAAAGAAGTTATGCAAATGTTATCAAGGTTTCCATCAAGAAAGAAGAATGAAAGCCTCTAAAGGAGGACATAAACAAACCATAAATAAAGAAGAATCAAGAAGAAGATCGTGCATTTGGAGGAACATGGAATCAACAACCAGCAATGAAGAAGACCCAAGAAGAAGATCATGATTTCAAAAAAACAACACCAACTAGAAGACCACCCACACCTAGGTACCAAAATATTTTTCTTGGCTTGTGTTATTCTTGCAATAATTTTGGGCATAAATCCATAAATTGTAGAGCCTATGCAAACAGTAAAAACACCTAGAATAGAAGCAACTATGAAAATCCCAAGAATCATTATGGAGACAATTATCCTAGAAAACCTTGTGAGGCATTTGACATAAATTATAATAGTTTTGGTGCTTTGGGTTATGAAATTGAATGCTACAAATGTAACAATTTTGGACACATGGACATAAATTGAATAAGTGATTTGATAGTTTCTTCAAGGTAAACTAGGAATGTTTCTTTCAATCATATAGGGGAATAATAGAGAACTTGGAAAAGGAAGCAAGAAGATTTGAAGGTTGAGGAATGTGGGTTTGCCTTACAAGCCCAAAATAGAAGAATTCATTGGTATATTGACAGTGGATGCTCAAAGAATATGATTGGAGACAAAAACATATTTGTAACATTAAATAAAGAAAAATAGGGGTCTGCCACATTTGGTAATGATAACTCAGCAAAAATTATAGGAAAAGACATAGTCAGTTTTGGAAACAAAGATGTTGTGGAAGAAAATGTCCTACTTGTTGAAAATATGAAGCATAATTTTCTAAGTTTGAACCAAATTTGTGATCGGGGACACACTTATATTCAATTCAAAAGAATGTGAAATAAGGAAAGAAGGATCAGGAAGACTAGTGGCAACAATGACAAGGACTCCAAACAACGTATACATCTTGAATGAGATTGAAGAAGAAAGATGTTTGGGAAAAGAAGATGAAAGTTGGATTTGGCATAGGATAATGGACCATATACACTTTGATAATCTTGTCAAGATCAACAAGAATCAATTTGTAAGATAAATGCCAGAAATTACAAAGCCAACGAATACTATGTGCAAGCATTGCCAGCATGGAAAACAAACAAAATTTGAATCAAGACAAAGGAATACTCTTGGACAAAACCGTTGTATATTGTACACACTAGTTTATGTGGGCCCATGGGAAAAAAAGAACTGGATGGTGAACAATACTTCATGCTACTCATTGATGACTACACTAGTATGAACTTTGTTTTCTTCCTCAAGAAAAAGTCAGAACCTTTCGAATGTTTCAAGGTATTCAAGGAACTAGTTGAAAATGAAATTGATTCGAAAATCAAATGCTTAAGATCAGGTAATGGATGTTAGTTTACTTCAAATGAATTCATGGATTTCTGTGAAGAACATTGAATAAAAATAAAATTCTCAACAGCTAGAACACCTCGGCAAAATGGAGTTGTTGAAAGGAAAAACAGAACTGTACAAGAAATGACCAGAACCATGTTGAATGACTCCAAGCTAAGTGATATATTTTCAGGACAAGGATTGCATACAACCGTTCATATATTGAATAGAGGATTGATTAGAAGTAATAGTGATAATACTCCATATGAGTTATGGAAATGAAGATCGACCAATGTCAAACAATTTAGAGTGTTTGGAAGCAAGTGTTACATAAAAAGGGAAGACAATAAGATTGGAAAATTTGACTCTCAGGTGGACGAAGGCATATTTGTTGGGTACTCGTGCAAAATCAAAGCATATAAGTGCTACAATATAAGACTCAACAATATAGTGGAAATCATTGATGTAAAATTTGATGAAACAGACTTGTTGAAGACCAGAAAGGAAAGAATAAATTCAAACATCTTTGAAGAACGTGAAAATAAAGAACTAAAGCAAGAAGAAGAGGAAGAAGAAGATGGCAAGAAGAGAAGAAACCAAATGAAGAATAAGAAGAAAACGACCAACAAGATTTGTATACACCTTCCAGGACACCTAACCATTGGGTTCAGAAGAATCATCCACCAGAACAAATCATTGGAGATAGAAGTGTCGGTGTAGAAACCAAAAGAAGAAGGAAAGCATAGACACCTAAACTAGGACATTTTTCATTACTATCCATAGTTGAACCAAGTAGCTTTGATGAAGCTAGAAATTATGAACATTGGATCAAGGCTATAGAAGAAAGACTAAATCAAATAGAGAAGAATGAGACATGGGAACTAGTTCCAAGCCAACGGAAAAAAAAGTGATTGGGACAGAATGGGTCTTCATAAATAAGGTAAACAAAGATGGACAGGTAACTAGAAACAAAGAAAGACTAGTGTGCAAATGATATGATCAAGTTGAAGGAATAGATTTTGAAGAAAATTTTTCTCTCATGGACAAAATGGAATCAATCATAATGTTCTATTGGCTTATGCATGCTCCAAAAGGATCAAAGTGTATCAGATGGACGTAAAATCATATTTTCTAAATGGAGAATTAGAAGAAAAAGTCTACATAGAACAACCATAAGGGTTTCTACTATCATAAAAGGAAGACTATGTTTGCAGATTGAAGAATGCTTTGTATGGACTTGAGCAAGCTACGAGAGCTTGGTACTCAATATTGGAGAGGTACTTACAACAACAAAGATTCAAAAGGGGAAATGCAGATAATAACATCTACATAAAAGTGGATTAAGAAAGTATGATTATTATTGAAGTGTATGTTGATGACATCATCTTTGAAAGTGATGATGATATATTGAGTCAAAAATTTTCCAAGGATATACATAATGCATTTGAAATGTCCTTACTTGGGGAGTTGACTTTCTTCTTGGGACTCCAGATATCTCAGCTAGATGAAGTCATTTTCATTTCCCAAACCAAGTACATCAAGGAAATGTTAAAGAAGTTTAAAATGGAAGATTGTAAACATGTGATTACTCCTATGGTTACCAGTTGCAAGTTGAGCAAAGATGATGAATCTAAAGAAACAGATAAAAAACTCTATAGATCAATGATTAATAGTCTACTCTATGTGACAACTTCAAGACCAGATGTAATGCAAGTAGTTGGACGGGTCACAATATTTCAAGCGGCACCAAAGGAAACCCATGTTCTGGCCATGAAAAGCATATTCAGATATATTAAAGGAACAACAGATTTTGGGCTATGGTATATGAAGCGAAATGAGTTAAATATGGTCGCCTACACAGATGCATATTGGGAAGGAATTATTGATGACAAAAGAAGTAAAATTGGAGAAGATTTGTACTTAGGTGAATGCTTAGTGTTTTGGTTGAGCAAGAAGCAATCTTCAGTATCCTTGTCCACAATAGAAGAAAAATATATCACAGCAACAACATATTGTACTTAGATTCTCTAGATGAAGAAAACCCTGCAAGACATACAAGTGAGATATGATGAGCCTATTCCGATACTCTATGAAAACACCAGTGCTATAAACATCTCCAAGAATCTAGTGATGCATTCCAAGACCAAACATGTTCCTATTAAGTCACACTTTCTACGGGAAAAAGTCACAGAAAAGAATATCAAGTTGGAGTACATTGGGACAAAAGAACAAATTGAAAACATCTTCATAAAGCCTCTTCCTAAGGAGACCTATGAGTATCTTCGAAAAAAACTGAGAGTAATTCTTCTCCAAATTGATTTCCATAATCTTCTACAAGAAAAAAAAGGGGAATACTTTCATGGGGAGTTACCCTTTTTCATTGATGTCATAGGGGGAGAGAAAAACAGTAAAACTAGAAGCATGGAGACAAGGGGAGTCAACATGAAGACAAAAGGACAATATAGTCATTGGGATCAGAGCACAAAGACAGGGGGAGCACGATTGTTTTACTAAGTTACCATCATTGCCAAAGGGGAGATTGTTGGAAAATTGGTTGTCATTGATTTCAACCTTAGAATAATCCATAAAGCAAAGCCCATAAGCCCCTAAAAGTGATGATTATGTGTCCACTTGAAGAAGCCTTGAAGAGCCTTGAAGGATCCTTGACATAAGTGTATATAAATCCAAAGTGGTCCCCTTATGGTGTAACTTTTAAGAATGGCCCTCACGGGATGAGATAATATGTGGTTGTTTCCACATGCCCACTTTGAGTTGTACACAAATGGAGCCTTGAAAAATCCCTAAAAACAAGTGAAGAACCCCCTAAAGTCAAATGAAGAATCCCCTAAAACTAAGAGAAGAATCCCCTAAAGCCAAGTGAAGAAGCCCCTAAATCCAAGAGAAGAATCCCCTAAATCGAAGTGAAAAAACCCCTAAATCCAAAAGAAGAAACCCCTAAAGTAAAGTAAAGAATCCCCTAAGGTCGACCATCCTTAAGGAAGTGGTGCAACCCAAAACTTGTGACCCTTGGTCACACCCCCTCATGTGGAGAAGACTCATATAAATAAGAGGAGCCTCGTTTAGCATTTGGATCACACCAATTCAAAGTAGCTAAGGAACATGAGAGAATTTCAGCCCAGAGGAGTAAATTTCCAAGGGAAGATGAAGTGAAGAAGGGAGAAATTATTGGAATTTTTTATATAACTTTTATTCTAGAATGATTCAGATAGTGAAAATTGAAGGTGTTTTAGAAGAGATAGCGAAGAATCTTGGGTAAGAATTTCAGGTCTTTATTGATTATAAGTTTGGATTTATAGTCACTGGAAGTTGAGGTTCTTTAAACTAGGGTTTTCTTCTTCAAAATGAGTCATCTTGGTATTTTCACTATAACGTTTTTTGGGGGATGAGTCAAGGAGTGAAACTTGGAGGAATTTCAGAGAAATATTGAGTACAAGTTTCAGATCTTGAAACTTAAGTACAAGTTTGAGTACAAATTTCAGATCCTGATTCAAGAAAGATTGAGTACAAATTTCAGATCTTGATTCATTACAGGTACTAAGTTATACTTGTTAGAAGTTAGGGTTTGTGACTAAACCGTAAACTAGTCCCAAACAGGTGTTCGAGATAAAATGGTTATAATTGAAGCTAGGTAGGTCCAAATTGAATTCCATTTGTTTAATTAGAAGAATAAAATATCCTAATATCTGAGGTCCAAGTTTTAGAATTAGAAATGGAAAATTGAGCTCGTGACGAATCTTACAAGTTTGCAGATTTGAAGTACAGTTCTGGGGAGTTTTGTATGTAGATTTAAGAAGTGATTTTGAGATTGTATTTGAAGGTTGATTTGATCCTATATCATCATTTAAAATATTCCAAGGGGACTTGTGTCTCCTTCCAATAAGTTTTGTAAAACTCAGGGAGTGGGTGTTTCCTTTAAGTCGGTGCTTGTAAAATCTTGAAACTACTTAAGAAAAGTTCATGTGGTTTTCTTCTAGTTGGGTTTCCACGTAAAAATATGTGTTCAATGTTTATGAGTTTATGTGATGATGAATGACATGATTAATGGTTAATTTTTATGTAGTGCTTGAAGGTTAAAATTGTTTAAATAACTCTATATTGATTCACACCCCCGCACCTCTGAATATTCTTGAATATTCTAATAGTTGTGATGCCTATTTTCACATTTCAAAGGAAAATAAGAGTAAACTAGATAAAAAGGATGAAAATTGTATCTTTATTGGGTATAAAGATGCTCTGAAAGGATATAAGCTTTGGAACCAAGAAACTAAGAAGGTAGTGTATAGCCAAGATGTGGTATTTAGAGAAATCAAATATGTTGTCAAATAGGAAGTCCTACCAATGAAGGAAGAACCAGAGAAGATAGAGTTTGAGTTCAAGGATGATTAATCTGACTCTACAGAAGAACAAGAATAAGAAGAAGAATAAGATCATCATACCACAGTATTGAGAAGATCGGTTCAGGAAAGAATGAAACCAAAAAGGTAACCCCCCCCTGATTTCCATTCAAATTTTTCTTTATTTATTGCTGATGATGATCCTAGAACTATTAGGGAGGTAGTGGATTTTGAGAATGGAAAACTATGGGAAAAGGCCATGGTGGAAGAAATAACAGCCTTAGACAAGAATGAGCCTTGGGATATATCGGAGTTGTCGACTAGAAGAAAGCACATTGACAGGAAATGGGTGTTTAAGAAGAAGTTGAATCCAGAAGGAAAAGTGAAGAAATATAAAGCTCAGATAGTAGCAAAAGTTTATTCTCAGGTAGAGCGAATTGACTTTGCTGAAATTTTTTCTCCTATTACCAAGTTAAATTCTATTAGATTTCTTTTATCTATTGTTGCATTTTATTTTGAATTATAACAAATGAATGTGAAGACAACATTCGTACACGGGGATCTGGAAAAAAAAATATACATGAAACAACCAGAAGGCTTTGTTGTGAAGGGAAAGAAAGAGGTAGTGTGCAGTCTAAAAAAGTTTGTGTATGGGTTAAAGGAATCACCAAGGATGTGGTATCAAAATTTGATACTCATATGTTGGGACGTGGCTTCGCAAGGAGCAAAGTGGATCATTCTGTGTATTTCAAATTAATCGGTGATCATATTATTTATTTTGGTCTTGCATATGGATGATATGTTGTTGATAGGAAACAACAAGGAGAATATCCAGGATGTGAACACTCAGTTGTCCTCTAAATTTGACATGAAGGATCTTGGTACCACAAATTTTATTTTGGGTATGGAAAACAAAAGAGATCGGGCAAACATGAAACTCTGGTTAAATCAAAGGAAATATGTCGAGACAATATTATAGAGGTTTAATATGCATGAATGTAAACTAGTCACAGTCCATATTCCTATAGGTGTAACGTTATATGTGGATCAATGTCTCAAGACAATGGAAGAGTAAGATGACATGTCTCATGTTCCATATGTTAGTGTAGTTGGAAGTTTGATATATGCAATGGTATGTACTGGATCCGACATTGCACATGCAATAGGATTTTTAAGTAGGTATATGTCAAAATCAGGGAAGGAGCATTAGATAATAATAAAGAGGATTTTTAAGTATTTGTGTGGCACTACTAGTTATGGATTTTTCTACCAAGGAAGACCAAGATTGGATATAGTGTTGGACATACATGGCTTTGTTGATGTAGATTGGGCTGGAGATATGGATTGCAAAATATCTACAAATGGGTATGTGTTTAACCTGTTTGGAGGAGCAATCAGATAGATGAGCAAAAGACATTATGTAGTGGCACTCTCAACTACATAAGTTGAATACATGGAAGCCACTCATGCAAGCAAGAAAGTAGTATGGTTTTAGAGATTGTGTTTAGATATTGGGTTGGTACAACAAGCTATGATGATAGATTGTGACAATTAGAGTGCAATATTTCTGGCAAAGAACTCGGCTTATCATTCAAAGACAAAACATATTGATGTCCAATATCACTTTGTGAGAGACATGGTTGAAGAAAAGAAGGTGTTGTTGATGAAGGTGGACACTTTGAATAATGTTGCAGATTCATTAACAAAATCTATGAGCACTGTGAAGTTCTCTTGGTGTAGAGAATCTATGGGAATTGTTGTCCTGTATTGTTGACTATGTAACCCTGTAACCCCCTGTATGCAAAGAAATCAACAATTGGGAGAATGTTAGGTATATGTTATATTCTTTGCACGACTAGATCTATTGTCTACATTATGTTAGGTGCGCGGAGGGGGGAGGGGGCACTAGCCCCCCCTTCACCGGGGGGTCATAGGGGGGCGAATCCCCCCTGCACGAGGTTCAGGGGAAATGACCCCAAAAAAAAATTGGCGTTTTTTGTGTCTGTTTTTTGGCGGCTTTTTGACACATGGTTTTCACGGATGGTTTTCTAATTCCGATTAGGGAATTAGGGTTGTTGACTAATCCGATTCAATGGATTAGGGGTTTTGGATGTTATGGGATCCTATATATTGTATTGTATTGTAAACAACGGAGATATGATGTATAGAAAATTAGAGGTGCAGTTCTAAACAAATTGCTAATTTTCACGATTTAAGTTTCCAGAGTAAAAATCTTTGTGTAATATATGTGTGTCAGTGTGTCATTGTGTCTTTTCTCTTTCTATTAAAAATTCTCTTAAAATAATTTATTGTACAAGGTTAAAATCTAAACAATATATATATCCACACACTAAATGGATATCCATGCACTAAATAAAATGATTGGAGGTGGAATGTGTGCCCTAATCAATTAGTATTAGTATTATTATGAAAGACTCGTACAAGTGATTCAAGGCAGTTGATCCTCATACTTTCCTTTGGATAAGCCCGCGTCATATCCCAGCTTGGGCCGAGAGTTGACCTCTTCAATCTCTTCTTTTACCCTTGTGTGCGTGATTATTTCCACTATCTCACGAGGTGCTCATTCCATTCCATTCCCTTCATAAAGCAAGCGATTGTGGTAAATTCCATAAAGGCTTGTCAGATTGAGCCGACTCACCGAATACTCATTACGACATGAAAATGAATATCGATTTGCTAGAATGCTATTACGATCAAATAAGGAAATCTATCCACTGTGTATTTAATATATATAATTTATATTAAATAATAATTTAATAATTCAAAATAATAAACATAAGTAATAGATATATTTTTAATTATGTTTAATTCTATTAATTAAAACCTTATTCAAGGACATTTTCTATCTTTATTTCACGATCTTATAATTTTATGATGTAATAAGTTAACGAAATTAATATTACAATAAATTTGTAAATATAAATTAATTCCATTTGATATTGTTTTTTTCTTACTTTTATAAATTACAATAAATTCCTTACATAGTTTAAAAACAAATTCATTAAAACAATAACACTAAGCCTAATTAATTCCATTTATTATTATTTTTTTAAAATTAAAAATATTATTATATTAACCAAACATGTAGAACATATAATATAATATACCTTTGGATTAGACATTGATCTATATCCATAAATAAATTATTGTCCTCAGGTTACTCACCTCTTCCTTGCATAGTTTTAAAACAAATTCATTAAAATAATGACACTAAGCCTACGAAGAAGTCAGAAAAACTCACATTTATTATATTTTATTTTAAAATTAAAAACATTATTATATTAACCAAACAGATAAAATATATAATATAATATACATTTGGATAAGACATTGATCCATATCCATAAATAAGTTAGTGTCCTCGGGTTACTCAAGGATGGTACGACAACGTTGTATATGTTATTAAAAATATTGAGAAAATATCTTTAGGTAATGAGATTTGAGATTAATTTGTATATGTTATTAAAAATATTGAGAAAATATCTTTAGGTAATAAGATTATTTGATATGAATAGTTCAAATTTATTTATATAAAATAAAATATAATTGGTAAAGATGTTATGATGAAAAATATTAAAAAAAAAGTGTGTTGTATATTAGTATTGAATGTTGATTAATTATTATTTATATAAGTTAATTATTGTTATTTTGAGTTTTTTTAGGGCATAAGTGCTCATGTGATTAATCTCCAAGATATATAAGATAGATATTCATTAATGTGTTAGATTTTTAAAAATTATAAAGAATGTTCGTAATGATATGGTAACATAAATGTAATTTTTCTCTCATATATGATGATGATGATGATGATTAACGTCCACTGAGATCAATTGGTCTAATGGACCTTAAGAAGCTTAAGAAGGTAAGAGATTATTTCAATTTCTTTAAAATTGTATTTATATGCTCAAAAAGCATTGAGAGAAGTGTTCCAAGATCACCATAGTTTTGATGACTTAGGGGGTTAGGAAGGTTGGTAATGTGAATATATTTTTAAATTGGGATCTAATATGGGTATAGGTAGGGAAATCCAAGAGGAAGTGTTTTTCATCTTCTATCCGCTTAGTGTCATAAAGGTGAAGGATTCTCTCATCCCATGGTGTTTTGGGAGTTGTCCAACGCCCAATTTCACTATGTAGCTCGTGATAGTTTGTTCTTATTTTGCAATGTTGATTTTCTTCTTTGCACTTTTAAAAACCAAGAATTAATTTTTTTCTTCTAAATTAGGGTTGACCACCTCCTTGCAGTGTCTTAATTTCCTTTTATCCACTAATTCTTTATCACACCACATATTCTCCTTAATTTAGAAGTGATAATATTTGTAATATTATTGATATTTTTCATGATGGCTTCTTCTTGTATTCCCCAATTATTTATCCAAGATTTGGCATCTTCATGGCATCCCCTCTTGAGCCGCTGGTGGTTTTGGATAGAGTTTGAAGCAATTTTGGGGAGCCTCTTATCATCCATGTTTGTTATCTTATTCTTGTACGTTAGGTATCTAATCATAGAAATGATATCAATGGGTGAAATGATTGCTTCTAAGAGGAGGATAGGATACGGTGTATTGCCCTTAATTTTGAGATTATAAGTTATAAAATTATTTTGAATCTGTTCTATCTTTGTCCAAGATTCTCTAGATCCACTACAACCCCAAACTTCACATCCATATAAGATAAATGGAGTGACGAGAGTGTGAAAGAGGATTTGTTTTTTATCCCAAATCCAAAGGTATGTTGATTTACAATTGTTTTTTAGCCCATAATAAGCTTTCCACCCTCCATTTATCATTTTTTCAACACTATAGGTCCAATTGAGCTTGTGGTGGATATTGATTCCAAAATACTTGTATGAAGGCACTTCCTCCATGTTGGTTGTGGAGCCTGATTATCTCCTTGATTTATATGCAAGTATGTCTAGCCCCCTTCTGTCAGGGGTTTGGGGATTGGCCCTCGAATGAAGGGGATCTGGGGGGGACCTACCCCCCCGGATGGGGCCATAGGGGTTTGGGGACAGAGCCCCCGAGCGAAATATTTTTTGGGAAAATTGTCTTGTAAAATATTGTAATTTCATAGTCAATCTGGACGATTCATTATAAGGTCGCAGATACGACGATAGAAGTTATGTTAGGGTTTTTTTCCCTAGAAGGAAACCCTCTTTTATGAGGGAATTGTATTACAGTTGTGTATGAGTGTGATTATTGTATTATGATAGAGGAATCTATGAGAGAAAGAAGAGGAAGTTGCAACGGGCGTGTTGTAGGTTGCATCCCTTCATTTGTTGGACAATAATAAAGGAAGAACCTGACAATCTCTGGTGGATGTATCCCACACTGGGTGAACCACATATATATATGTGTCTCTATTTTATTGTGTATCTTCTGTGTTTTATTTCCACATTTTTTTTTATTTTATTGCTCCGCGATCCTGCTTTTTCTAACACTCCGAGCTATTGTTTTCATAAACAAAATAATCGTAGGTATTGATAATGATGATGATGATGATGATGATGATTAACGTTCACTATATCAGACCTTAAGAAGGTAAAATATTACTTCAATTTCTTTAAAATTGTATTTCTATGCTTAAAAATCATTGAGAGAAGTGTTCTAAGATCACCATAGTTTTGATGACTTAAGAGGTTAGGAAGGTCGGTATTGTGGAAGATATTTTTATATTGGGATCTAATATGGGTATAGGTAGGGAAATCCAAGAGGAAGTGTTTTTCATCTTCTACCCGCTTAGTGTCACAAAGGTGATAGATTCTCTCATCCTATGGTGTTTTGGGAATTGTCTAACTCCCAGTTTCATTATGTAGCTCGTAAGAGTTTGTAATTATTAAATAGTAATGTTGATTTTCTTCTTTGCACTTTTCAAAACTAAGAGGTAATTTTGATCTTCTAAATTAGGGCTGACCACCTCCTTGTAGTATCTTAATTTCCTTTTATCCACTAATTCTTCATCACACCACATAATCTCCTTAAATTTAGAAGTGATAATATTAGTAATATTATCAATATTCTCCATGATGGATTCTTCTTGTATTCCCGAATGATTTAGCCAAGATTTGGCATCTTTATTCCATCCCTACTTGAGTCGTAGGTTGTTTTGGATAGAGTTCGAAGCAATTTTGGGGAGCCTCTTGTCATCCATGTTCTTTATATTGTTCTTGTATGTTAAGTATCTAATCATAGCAATGCTCTCAATGGATGAAAGACTTGTTTCTATTAGGAGGATAGGATAGGGTGTATTGCCCTTAATTTTGGGATTATAAGTTATAAAATTCTTCTAGATCGGTTTTATCTTTCTTTAGGATTCTCTAGATATATTGCAACCCCAAACTTCACATCCATATAAGATAACTAGAGTGACAAGAGTGTGAAAGAGGAGTTTTTTTTTATCCCAAAGCCAAAGGTTTGTTGATTTACAATTTTTTTTGGACCATGGTAAGCTTTGCACCCTCCATTTATCATTTTTGCAACACTATAGTTCCAATTGAGCTTGTGGTGGATATTGATTCAAATATACTTGTATGAAGGCACTTCCTCCAAGCTATTGTTGTCATAAACAAAAGTATCATAGGTGGTCATTTTGAACTTAATTATCATAACCTTTGTTTTGTTAGTGCTCACAGTCATGCCCATGTTTTAGCTTAAGTCCTTGAGGGTTATTAGTTGCTTACCTAGGTCATATGGACTCTTCTCCATAAGAACAATATCATAATCATAAATAAGGAGGATGATGACTATACTAGCGAGAGTCGGGCTAACAAAGAATGTGTCCTCCAAACAATTTTCTAACTTATCAATATAGATATCGAAAATGATAGGGGATGGGGGACATCCTTTCTTGATTCCTATATTACAATTAATTTCTTCTGACCAACCCTTAGTGTTACTAAAATTGGCAATAACTTTCTCACATAGCCTTACTATAACATCTCTTGACTCGAAATGGATTTTAAGCTCTTCTAACATATTCAAGAGGTTAGTCCTGGGAACACACACACACACACACAAATTTCGTTTATGTTACTATATCATCAGCGTAAATGTTATGACAAATAAATAAATAAAATATTTGTTAAGAATATATTTTTTCTTTCATTTTTGTCTAAATTGCCTATATGAATAGCAAAGAAAAGATTGTATGTACCACATGTGATACACACATTTCAAGGAATATGGTAAAGTAAATCCTTAATTTTGAGAATCATGTTTTACATTTCATTGGAAACTATGGATACACCTCACTAGCATTTTAAGAGTACAATCTTCTCTCAGAGTATTCAATGAAAAGTGAATAACAATTTTTATTTTTTATTTTTATTTTTGAATTTAATATAAATGCATGGAATAACAATAAATATCATTGGAGTAAAAATATGAGGCTAAGATTGTTTGAACAATTTTATGATCTTATGCCAAACCTTGAAGTATTGACAAATTTGAGGTATGGATTAGAATGGTAAGACAAATGAATTGTCTTCATTATTGAAAGATTTTTAGGATGGTGTGAAGAAATTAAATCATTGGTTAATCTTGCTCATAAGAAAGACATATTAAAGTATGGTGGTTAGTACAGTGGAATTTTTACAATTGAAAGGTGCCTTGATGGTTTGAGTAATTATAGTGGGATGCGTATAATTGAAAGGTGCTTAAATATACTTAAAATTATTGATATAGTTATGTTATTATAGAGATGAGATGGCATGATAATTTCTATTCACATAGTTAAAAGGGTAATGTATGGTAAAGAATAATAACATGCATGATGTGAAAATAATGATGAAAAGTTGTTTACTAGTGATATTAAAAGATTTTAAAGAGATGTTGAGAGTAATATCAAAATGCCACATGAATTAATTTAAAAGTTAGAAAATGGATATTATAAATCTATTGGTTCCTAATAAAAGTAATATATTTGAAGATGGGAAATAAAATTTATATTGAAAGGTCTTCTTATTTTTAATGTAGTAATATCTTTGCGATGACTTTAGATCGTGCGATCAAAGTAGTGACCATGTAATAATTTTTTAAATAGTTAACCCTAGGGAGATGTAAAAACCATACATTATGATTACCTTACATTTTGACCATAGATTCAGGACAAAGTTTCCTAAAGGGTGGGTGTGTGAAATGCCCCATATTTTGGCCTTAGGCAATTAGAACATTGTTGTTTATTTATCTTAGTAATTCAATTGTTAGCATTTGTTTGGGTTTAGTTAGACAAAGTTAGAAATTTGAGATGTGTACATATGGACCTATGCTCATGACAAGGATAGTTCTCTGATTTGTTTAACCATGCAAATTAAAATATCCAATTTTGGTATGTGGGTACCAATTCAAGTTATGTTGTAAATACATAACAAATGTGAGGCATGATGTAAATAAACACCAAATTTCTTAATTGAACGTCCATAGAAATATGGATTCTCATATGAAATTTGTGATGCATCTGCATGGATATGAGTTACTAGTGAACTAACCTATAGGTTGACGAGTTATGTGATAGCCAAGTGACTATAGTGTTGAGCTAACTTGGGTGTCGTAGACATCAGGAAGATAGTGTATAATGATAAGTCTTACTTATGATTTAATTTATGATTTCAAATAGTGGTGTGCTTTCTGGTAAGTCTGATTTTGATAGGATACATAACTTTCCCAGAGCGGTTGTTTGGTGACGTGACTCTAAGAATATTAGTTGCACAATATGACTCGATATAGGGTGTTCACCCTAGTTCTATCAAGAAGGGTGGAGATATTTCCCACCGAGTATTCTTTTTACCCTAGTTTTATTAGGAGGGGTGGAGGTATCTCGCACTATTTATCCTCTGAAACCTAGAGTCATGGGAGATCTATGTTAAGCCATGCTCCCTTAGATGCATGATGACAATTGTCAGTTTCTTTAGGCTTGGTCAAGATAGTTGACACTTTTGCTTACATTTTCTATCTGGAGTTAGGTCAATATAGTTGATGCTCCAACGTAGTTCAACAAAGGAAAGGATAGGATGTGGAAGTAGGTTAGGGAGGAAGGATGATTTTATGTTAGTTGAGAATATGACTTGGGAATTAGATGTGCCACTCTTGTTTCCTCACTTGGTTCCTACCATGTTTAAAACACTCATTCTGATTCCCTTTTATATTTTAAGTGTGATGATTAATTATTGTAATTGTGCGAGTTAAAAATTATTTAATGATGCATTTATTTGATTTGTTGTCCTGCATGCTTTGTTGTGATCATACATGAACTATGTGATAGAGGCAATGATTGTTTATCATTAGTACATGCATGAGCTATTTTTCCACTAGTTATGCATACATACCCTGCACATGTACACTAAGAAAATTAGTTGATGTATTAATTACTAAATTAGGTTATTAATTATTTAATTGATGATTTAATGATGACGCTGTAAATTATATTTCATACATAAATATCTAGTGCCATTAAATACCCTCATTGACTTGAATGTTGGTTTGTAAGATGAATTAAATGGGTATGGTGGGTTGTCATAAATTTTGGGGGAAATTGTCAAGTTGCATTTAGAAGCTAGCATGAGAAAAAAGACTTTGCATTCTATTTATAGTTATTTTATGTAAGTCATTTAATATTTTAGTGTTTTTTTTTTTACTTTTTCTCAAAAATCTAGATGAAGGATGTTGATTACTATTAATGAGGGTGGTTGAGGAGACTTGGAGAAGGGGGTATGTAAACTTGATTAATAGGAAGAGGAAGGGTGTTGAGAGTTGGGGGGAGATGGAGAGGTTGGAGCTTGTTGAGAGTTTGGATAATTTATTGTGATAGTCTTCTTATAACATATGTGCATTGTAGTTCTTGGAGTCATGGGCATGAATGGCCAAGAAACCAAAAGGTTAGGCTCCTAGTTGGTCGGGAGGATAATTTTGTTTCACTCTAGTAAAGTGCGAAAAGAACTCTTGGAGGCATTATCATACTATTGGTTGTCTACATTATAGCTTATCAACTTCAACAAACCAATGAGGAGGTATTTTACTTGGTATTTTTTTATGTTTTTGTTTATATCTTAAAGTTAACCTCTTACTTATCTCATCGTGTTATTTAGATTCAGAGTTAAAAGATTTAGGAATGGGCATTTAAAAGTGTTATGAGTATGTTGCAGGCTATAACAAAATTATACTAAAGCAAAGATCTTATAGTATATGTGTTTTAATGAGTGATTAATATTACCTGTCATCTTTTGGAAAGGTATTACAAAACATGCCTAAAGGAATGTTGAAATGCCATCACTATGTGGTTAAAAAAATGGCAGTTGGGAGGATGCATGAAGGGGTAAATGCCCATAATTAGGTAAAACTTCCAAATCACTAGTAATTTGATCTACTAATAACAAACACTTAGATTGGTAATGCAATGAAATTACCTCAATTAATCCCATCCTTTGATTTAGTGGATGTGATAAAGAATATCAATGAATTGTACCTAGTACACAATCATAATTTGTGATTAAAAATAGGCTTAATCCTACACCTTGACATAATTAGTGACTATGAGGAGTCTAATTGATCCAGAATTAGATCCAGGAGCTTGATGGGGCACAGAAAGGCCTAAAAATAAAAGTTCTCATGATGGCTTCAAAATGGACGTGTGAGTAGGCCTCGTTGATACAAACCCAACACAACTTGAACGGGCTCAAACAGACATTGTATGCCACATATATGAAGATATGTTCATTTTTCCAAATAGGCAAAAAATGATGATTGTACAGTCCGTACAGTGCCACGTTGAAGCTGACTGTACAGGCCATATGACCGTATAGCTAACATGGTAGGCACAGTTGGCACTGATGTGGTAGCATTTGGAGGTGACACATGGCAGGGTGACTAGGTGTACAGACGGATGACGCGTCAGACAAGTGGACCAATCAGGGAGTGACACATGTCACCCTTGTAGTGGTGACACGTGGCACATCTGTATGGATGAAGTGGCAGGTATAGTGCTTGAAAGCTCAGTAGACAGGTGGACCAATGGGCATTTTACACGTGTCATTATTTTCAGCAAATGGCATGGTGCCACGTGGCACCCATTTATTGGCTCGTTATCGGTTGGAAAAATTATGGAGCGCATGGGATTTGATCTCGTGACCTTCGTCTGGGGAAAACGTCTTGGAGGGGTCTGGTTGGCCAGCTCGCCCACACATTATTTCTTAACCCTTATGCACTAAACTTGTATTTAAAGTTACATTGGTAATGTTTCCGGTGGAGTTAGGGCTAGGGACTATCCCCCAGCCCCGACGTAATGCTACAAAGGACCCTCCCATATGCTCTCGTCGTAAGTCTTTTGGGCGAGGGTTTATTCTGGAGAGTTAGCCCTTGGTTTCGGAACGCCACCATAGGACCGGTGTATAACTGTAAGCAAAGATAAGGGGGGTTAGCCTCGGTCAGTCGGGCTACCCTGCTGACCAAGGGCTAAACCGTCGGGAGCTCACTGTAGTTAGCACGCGGGGATGGTAAGGCATGGCCACGTGGGTACAACACATACGACCATGGGAAAACAGTTAGGGGCCAACGCACAGGGAGTTAGCTCGAGGCCACATGGAAACCATCCATACGATCAAGAGCCCACTCTAAAGGGGTTGCACCCTATAATTAACATAAAATGGGTTTATACTTTATATTAAGAGTTTTTAATGATTTTATCAGCATATTTGAGGGATTTTGGTCTTTTTTGGGGGATATTGGGCCCTTTTTTAGGCCAGATCTTGGGGGGAAGTTGGGAGATGGTTACCAACTTCAGATCTATATAAAATAGGGATTTTTGAAGCCATGAGAAGACATTCAAAGTAGGTTTATGTTGAATATTAGCCAAGCCAAAGCCATTTTTATGCAAGGAATCTATTGAGGAGTGCACCTTTGCAGGCCATTTCTGGGAGCTTCGATCATCCAATTTCAGCTTCGTTTCTTTCGTTGGGTTCTAAAGATTTGGTAGAACAAGACCAGATCAGTTTTGTAACCTTTTGGCACTATTGTGGTGTACTTTTAAAGATTTGAACAAAAATAAGAAAACCTCACCCACTGAGACAAAGGCCCGGAGACGTAGGCGAGATTGTCGAACTCCGTTATCACATTGGTGTTCTATGGTTTTATTTTCTTATTGTTTTATTTCATATCTGTATATGTACATATGGCTGTGATGTTTATTCTATAATTATTCCTCTTTCATTCAGCTTCCTAAATGGCTAATTAACACTTGCATAATAACTCAACCATTGTCATTTAAAAGATCTTTTCGGATAAAGTAGTATCAGAGCTAGTTAACGTTTGTATTTGAGTTTTGCATGTTAACCAGAAAAAAGCTACATTGTGGTGAAGGCAAGCTTGTTTAAGAGAATACATTGATTGGATTGAGAAAGAGAACTTCTCAAAGCGAGAAGATGGCATCGGAAGAGGGACTTTCTCAGGATGAGAAAGAGTTTTGAAAAAAATTCTTCACCATGTCGGAGATGATGAAGGTTTTGTATTAGGATTACTTGGAACGAAGGAGACCGAATCTGGTTGAATCTTCAAAGGGAAAAAGTGAAGAAGGAGAGGATCCTCCTCAAATTACTCCTTCACCTCCATCTTCACCTCCTTCTCCTTCTTCTTCAAGTTCAAGTTCTAAATCCAATGCAATGAAACATATCCATAAACATAAGAATGAAATGCCTTTATTAAAACTTGATGTTAAATTCGAATTACCCATGTATGATGGTGAAGTAAATGTAGAGAGACTTGACAATTGGTTCATATAGATGGAGGTCTATTGCAGTGTGCATCAAATCAAGGATGAGGCAACTCAGATC
The DNA here is from genome assembly GCA_010110895.2 of Picea sitchensis. Lineage (NCBI taxonomy): Eukaryota > Viridiplantae > Streptophyta > Pinopsida > Pinales > Pinaceae > Picea > Picea sitchensis. The sequence goes on along the minus strand of SNQJ01S0008606.1, from coordinate 138,739 downwards.
AAGTTGGTATCAATTAGACTTGCAGGCACAACACTCATCTGGTGGCAAAGCAAGTTGCAAAATGGCACACAACAAGTGGGTAATGTATTCCCATCATGGCAAAGTTTCATTTCTGCACTTAGGAAGCAATTCTATCCTTTGGGTTATAAAGAGAAAGCGTTAATTGAATGGCAAGCTTTAAAACTAAGAAAAGGGAAAACAGTGCAAGAATACACAGATGGCTTTCGTAAAATGGCATTGATGTTGGATATTCCTTTACATACCCAAGAAACTCTTATGAAGTATATAGGAGGTTTACCTGCACATATTTGAAATATTTTATTCATGTTTGGACCTACTAATCTTGATGAGGTTTTTGTTCAAGCGACATACATTGAAGCAGGGAAAATAGGTGTTGGTGTATCATGGGAATTGTCTTCAAGGAAATAGGACAAAAGGAAGTGGAATGGAAAAAAGGAAAATTCAGTGGCGAGAAAGGAAGAGAATCCCTCTTACAAGCATTGCAAGAAAGAGGGGCATAATGAGGACTAATGTTGGCAATTGCATCCTAAGAAGAGACCAAAGTGGTTCAAGGTAAAGAAAGGGAGGCAAACAGTTGCAGCAACAACACGACCCACAGACTTGGGATCGGATTTAGGTGATGAATCTAAAGTCTTGTTGGTTGGTATGACAGGTAAAATTGGTGAAGGATTTGATTGTAGAAGTAACTTGTTTAACATAAGGGTCATCATGAGGCACACTAAGGTCGAGACATTGATAGATACTGGATCTCAATCTAACTTAATTTCGGAGGAATTGGTTAAGCAATTGGGATTAAAAACATAGATGCATCATAAGCCCTACACACTTAAATGGATAAGCAACAAACATCAATTGCACATAACAAAGCAGTGCAAATTAAAATTTGCAATTTCATCTAAGTTTGTAGACAAGGTAACATGTGATGTGGTGCCACTAAGTGAATGTGGAATGGTCTTAGGCAGTCCATACTTGTATGATCGTAAAACAATCTTCTATAGGGAAAATAATCAATAGCATTTAACTAAAGCGGGTCAAGAATATGTGGTTCATGCTCATCATGTAAAGGCAAATAAAAATCTTCAAACAATAGAACAATTAAGAAAGGCATCTCAAGCAAGAAACACACCTATAATTGTTTCAAATCAAGTAATCTATCTTAAGCAAGAACAAGAGATGATTGTAGAATGGAAAATTAATCATAGTTTGCTTCAAGATAAGCTAATGTCATGCAAATATTACAAACATATCAGCTCATTTGCAGTCATATTTTTTATTCTATCATTAGTAATGTTTTCTACATGGATGGTAGTGGCTTTAGTAAGATGTGATAGGGTACAAATGGCTAACAATATGCTGTCAGTTATCATGATTGTGTTACAGTTGATCTTGATGAGACAGGTGCACAAGACAGAGTTCAAAGACAGAGAACAAGTCAGGTGGCATATCTCGAGCTTGATGACTGGTCAGTAACCTTTTGTGGGACCAAAAGGTCTTTAGTGGGGAGGTGTGATCCAGAATTAGATCTGGGAGCTTGATGGGGCTCAGAAGGCCTAAAAAAAAAAGTTCTCAGAATGGATTCAAAATGGGCGTGTGCATAGGCCTCGTCGATACAAACCCAACACAACTTGAACGGGCTCAAATAGATGTCGTATGCTCCAGATATGGCGATCTGTTCATTTTTCCAAACATGCAAAAAATGATGATTGTACAGTCCGTACAGTGCCACGTGGAACCTGACCATACAGGTCGTACAGACGTACAACCGATGTGGTAGGCATAGTTGGCACTGAAGTGGCAGCATCTGGAGGTGACACGTGGCAAGGTGACTGAGCATACGGATGGATGACGTGTTAGACAAGTGGACCAATCAGGGAGTGACACGTGTCACCCTTGCAGTGGTGACACGTGGCACATTCGTACGGATGACTTGGAAGGTACAGTGGTTGACAGCTCAGCAAAAAGGTGGACCAATGGGATTTTGACACATGTCATTGTCTTCGAAAAATGGCATGGTGCCACGTGGCACCCATTTATTGGCTCATTATCGGTTGGCAAAATTATGGAGTGCATGGGATTTGATCTTGTGACCTCCATTCGGGGAAAACGTCTTGGAGGGGTCGGGCTGGCCAGACTGCCCACACATTATTTCTTAACCCTTATGCACTAAACTTGTATTTAAATTTACATTGGTAATGTTTCCGGCGGAGTTAGGGTTGGGGAATAGCCCCCAGACCTGACGCAATGCTACAAAGGACCCTTCCATATGCTCTCGTCGTAAGTCTTTTGGGCACGTGTTTTGTAACCTTTTTTCACTGTTGTGATGTAATTTTAAATCTTTGAACGGAAATAAGAAAACCTCACCCAYTGAGACAAAGTCTCGGAGACGTTGGTGAGATTTTYGAACTCCGTTATCACATTGGTGTTCGATGGTTTGTTTTTCTTCTTGCTTTATTTCAGATCTGTATATGTACATATGGTTGTGATGTTTCTTCTATAATTATTCCTCTTTCATTCGGCTTCCTAAATGGTTAAGTAACACTTGCATAATAACTCAACCATTGTCATTTAAAAGATCTTTTCGGATAACTAACCGCATATCAAAGGAAGTAGGCTTGAAATTTGACATCCCACATGACATTTTTTTATTATGGGACATATTTGACAGGTATAGAAAAATGTCAAACGTAGAACACTATGGATTATTGAAGTTCGAAAATGTAGATTTGAATAAGATATGCATAGATGGAATGTCAAATTTTCTCTTACCAATAGTCCAAATAGAAACCAATCAGACTTTCTTTTCCTTTCGTGGATTCAGGTGCGAATGAAACAAGAAATCAGTTCATATTTCTAGAAATAGATAACAAATCAAAAGCTAAAAATGGAAGGGTGAATTATATTTTTCAACCCAAGAAGTTGATATTGAGAAAAAAATATGCAGCATATGTGCAATGGGTTGGCTTTTCCTGCAATGAAGAAAGTAACCTATTTGGTGCTCTCCGTTAGAGTAACTTTGGCCTAGGAGACTAACTAGCTCTCTATTCTTAGGAAGGTTTCTTTCTTGGAGATTGGTTATATATATATATATATATATATATATATATATATTCAATGTTCATTGCCAAAAATATTTTCTTATTTTGTAATTAAATGTTAAAACTATGATTCAAATCCCTATATGATACTATTTTTTATTATTCAATCTTTGTTTGCACACTATATTTATTTGTGTTTGGAGTAGGATATTTTGGGACCAGTTTGGGAATTACACAGGAGAAAATCACGCGACAAGTTAGCTAAGGAGCAACGTGCATAGAATAAAGGAAGGTTGTTAGTGCATATTTAGGGGTTAGCGTGTGCGAAAGGATGAATTTAGTTAGGCCTTTTGATCCAATTTGTAATGGGCTAAGCCCTAATGTAAATGTATAAATATCTGAGGGTTTTTGGGTAGAAAGTAGCTTATGATGTGTGATGAATAAGTGGTGATAAGTCTGAGATGAGTCATGTTGAGAAAGTGAGCTTAGTTGGATAGGTGACTATGAGTTAAGTGTGCATTGTATGCATGAACGACAAGGGAATTTTGGGTATAACTGGGATATTATGTATGAGCGCAGTGCACACCTTTTGTAAGAGATGATGTTGAATGATAATATAAGAAGTTTGTCGTTGTAGACGTAGCCTATATTGGGTGAACCACGTTAAAATATGGTGTCTCTGTGTTATGCTTTGATGTGTTTGTTTATTGTCCTGTTTATTGCTCACACTTATTGTATGAATGGATAATATGAAATGCACATTGGTATAATGAACGAATGTTAAGTAGAAGGTAAATAATGAATTTCTCATATCTCTTCATGACTGTGGAAACTTGGTTCCTCTAGTCTCCATAGATAACTTGAGTAAGACTTCACCTTCTTGCAGGTGATGCTGAAAGAATCGATATATTAAGGGTTTTGTTGGTGAATTAATATTGAACCCTCGGGTCTACCCACTGTGCACCAACAATGTATAATTTGGAAATTTGAATTTGAAAATCTTTCATGAGAGATTATAGGAATAGTTTGGGAGATTATAGAAATAGTTTTGATTAATTTGAAAAATTGAATTATAAATTTAAATGATGGATAGAAAAAAACAATGCAACCAACTTAATTAAACTCATCTTAGATGAAAATTCAAATAAATATTAGTAAATGAAAATTCAATTGAATGTTGTTATAATTTTAATTGTTGATGATTATATTTTATAAAAAAATATATATTAAAATTTTTAAGAAAATAGGATGATAGGAAAAATGGTTATATGAATAAAATGCAAATAATTGTAAAAATATATTGAAAATTTTAAGAAAACATGATTAAAAGTTTTAAGAAAATATGAAATATGATGATGGAAAAATGATTATGCGAACAAAATGGAAATGATTCAATTCAATTTGATGAAAATTTAGATGGGTATTGTTAATGAAAATATGATAAAGTAAGTTTTTTATATACTATATACTTTTCATTTTGTTGGACATCCTTGGAATATTATATCTCCTCAATTTGACATAAAATTTCACATAACGCAATGTTAGAGTCAAGTTTTGATATAGCATGGTCAAACCTCGATGTTGACATCATGTGTTCAATACACTCATGCCATCCCGTAAAGTCATGGGACTCGGGGAATGAGCACGAGGTGATGTGGAAGAGCACGCACTATAAATTGATACATCTTTGAAATTTTCACATTAAACAATGAAAACACACGTCCTCCAGTGTAAATGTGCAATTTTTTTAATTCAACTTTTTAAATTATTAAAAACTTTAACTTTGAAGCATTAAAGTGACAAACTCCTTACATAAAATCTGACAAACATACTTCAACGTTTCAACAAATTTAACACCTATCAAAAATCATTTTCCTGAAATGCACAATACTCGCACTTAAAGTTCGCCAACATGCACTAGTATTAATATGCTGGTGGACTATACTTTTTTATTTGCCTTACTACACAATCTACATATAGTTTTTTTAAGGAAAGGTAAGGTGTTGTCTGATTCAATTCAATTTGATGAAAATTTAGATGGGTATTGTTAATGAAAATATGATAAAGTAAGTTTTTTATATACTATATACTTTTCATTTTGTTGGACATCCTTGGAATATTATATCTCCTCAATTTGACATAAAATTTCACATAACGCAATGTTAGAGTCAAGTTTTGATATAGCATGGTCAAACCTCGATGTTGACATCATGTGTTCAATACACTCATGCCATCCCGTAAAGTCATGGGACTCGGGGAATGAGCACGAGGTGATGTGGAAGAGCACGCACTATAAATTGATACATCTTTGAAATTTTCACATTAAACAATGAAAACACACGTCCTCCAGTGTAAATGTGCAATTTTTTTAATTCAACTTTTTAAATTATTAAAAACTTTAACTTTGAAGCATTAAAGTGACAAACTCCTTACATAAAATCTGACAAACATACTTCAACGTTTCAACAAATTTAACACCTATCAAAAATCATTTTCCTGAAATGCACAATACTCGCACTTAAAGTTCGCCAACATGCACTAGTATTAATATGCTGGTGGACTATACTTTTTTATTTGCCTTACTACACAATCTACATATAGTTTTTTTAAGGAAAGGTAAGGTGTTGTCTGAGTATTTTATAAATGATTTTTTAGTGGTATTATAAATTTGCAGAAAATCATTATTTTTGTTGTTTAAAATTTATTTTAATAAAAATTAATTAATTTATTTTAAAATTTATTTTTAAACAATTGAAGTACTTGGTTTTTACAAAAATAATCACTTAAATCTAACTCATTTAAAACAAATATCTTAAAAAAATCCAAATACCTTCATTTCATAAAATTAAAATGTTTAAAATACGACCCAATGTAATACGTCCGCTATTCTTGCGGTAAAACACAAGCAAAGAGATAGACCTCCTTTTATTTTAGGATTGTTACGTAGTCAAATGCAATACTTTGGCTTTGAAAACGTTAGATATATTTAAATCCAAACACTATATCATGTTTATCCACCGCTATGCCGTGCTACAGAATCATGTAATCAATACGTTCGGTCAAGACTTTCGGATTGTTACCAGAGTCAAATGTAATGCTTTTGTTACCAGGAGAAATATAATCCAAAAAATCAAATTGATATCGTTTATAGGACATGAAATGGTATATATCAAACCCATAAATGGGATATGAGATAAGTATGGGCAGAAACTGTTTATATTGGATAAAATTATATGTATAAAATTTATTATATGGGATAAAATTACATGTATCAAATTCATAGGTTTATATTGGATAAAATTACATGTATCAAATTTATAAATGGGATAAAATATTAGTATAATTATATTATAAAAATGGGATAAAATATTAGTATAATCACATTGTAAAAATGGTTGATACGATGATGATGATGATTAACGCTCACTAAGACTTAATTGGTCTATCGGACCTATGAGGGTACGGATTACTAGATTCTTTAGAATTTGAGCTGCTTGAAAAGCATTAAGAGAAGCTTTCCAAGATCACCATACTTTTGTTGAGTTAAGAGGTTAGGAAGGTTGGTAGTGTGATCAATATTTGGAAAATGAGATCTAATATGGGTATAGGCTGGACAATCTAATAGAAAGTGCTTTTCATCTTCAACTCTCTTCTTAGGGTGTCACAAAGGTACACACTCTTTCATCCCATGCATGCTTTTAGGAATTGACCAACTTCACCATGGAGCTCGTGAGAATTTGTTCTATCTGCAATGCTTATTTTTTCTTTACATTTGGCAAAACAGATAGATAATTTTGATCTCTAGATTAGGTTGATTACATCTTTATAATACCTCAATTTTATTTCTTCTAACTCTTTATCACAATTCATTTCTTTTCTTAAATTTTGATTTGACGCTTTTTTAATAGTATCTTTATTCCCCAAAATGGTTTCTTCCATTTGTTCTAAATAAATAGCCAAGATTGGCTTCTTTATGCCATCCCTCATTGAGTTGATGGTGGTTATGACTTGATTTGAAGCAATTTTAGGTAGCCTCTTGTCTCCATGTTGTTTAACGTGGTTTCATACATTAGGTATCTAGTCATAGCCATGCTCCTAATAGGGGAGAGGCTAGTTTTCATTTAGGAGGATGGATAGGGCGTATTTCTTTCAATTTTGAGATTATAGGTTATAAAATTCTTTGTATTTGCTCTATCTTTCTCCAGATTCATCAATGAGATACTACAACCCCATACCTCACATCCATAAAGAATAAATGTGTGTAACAAGAGTCTCAAAGAGGGAGTTTCTTCATCCTAACCCAAAGTTCAACCTGATTTACAATTGTTTCTGCCCATAATAAGATTTTCGTCCCCTAATAATCATTTTCTCAATGCTATAATTCCACTAGAGCTTGCGATGAATATCAATTCCAAGATATTTGCATGAATTCACTTCCTCCAAGTTGTTGTTGTCATATACAAAGGTATCATAAGGGATCTTGTATTGGATTAATAATCATGACCTTTAGTCTTATCAAGATATTAGTCATATCAATATTGGAGCAAAATCCTTGAGGATTCTTTAGTTGGTTTTCAAGATCATGAGGACTCCTGGCCATAAGAACTATATCATCCGCATAAAGAATAAGATTGATGACTATACCAAGGAGAGTAAATGTCACCAACCCCGCTTCCAAACATTCTTTCTAATTTATCAAATGTATATGCCAAAGAGGGTAAGGGACATAGTAATAAACCTTGTTTGACACTCATATTGTAGTTAATCTCTTTGACCACTCTCAGTTTTTAAAACTTAGCAATAACGCTTCATACATCCTTATTGCAACAAATTCTCATACATCGAGAGAGGCACTTTATCTCTTCCAACCTGCTCAAAGGTTTTCCCTAGAACCATGTCAAAAACTTTTCTAAAGTCAAACAAAACAACAAAAAGCATTGGTTTTAGTATTGCGTAATCCCTTCCGCAATGATCCCAAAGGTAACAAGACGGTCCACAATTGAATGGGATATCTCCTAAACCTAGCCTGACATTTAGCTCCTTTACCGTGACTTTCTAGCCAAATACAATCTTCTTTTCCAAAATGATTCCATAAAGCTTGGCTAAAATCGGCTAATCATAATGGTCCTATAATTAGAGGGGAATTTTATCCCATTTTTAAAAATAGGAACAATGAGGCTTTGCATCCGTGGTTTAGGGAAGCCCCGCTTGATCAAGCAATTGAAGAGCTTGTGTATGTGAGAGGGATAAGGATTGGCCTCCGATTTTAAAATTTCAGCTTGGTAGCCTCTAATGTCCTTAGCTTTCTCCCATTTGTGAGTCGCTTAACCCCTAACTCTCTATTGTTGGTTGTGGGAGCTTCCACTATCTCTCCTCATTCAGAGGTCCTTGTTTTTACCATGTTTATACCCCATGAAGTATTTACACCCTTTTAAGCATGTACACTCTTCCACGTTGGGGAGTGTAGAGGGGGTACCCTCCCAGTGGTCCGGGGGTTGTCCTCTACTGGGGAAAGCTGCCCCTCAAGGAGGGGCTCCTGCAGCTCCCAAGGAAAAATTTCCCTTGTAAATGTATATTGTAATTTCATTGTAACTGGACCGCTCATTATAAGGTCACAGATCTAATCCAGAGATTATTATAAGTAGGGTTTTTTCCTCAGAAGGAAACCCCTTATGAGGGAAATGTATTACTGCTATGGTTGATGGTAATATTGTATTCTCTGAGAGAGAGACTGTGAGAGAAAGAAGAGGAAGTTAAGAACGGTTTTGTTGTAGGTTGTATCCCTTCATTTGTCGGATAATAAATGAAGGAAGGACTGGTAATTTCTCCGTGGACGAAGCCCATTAATCGGGTGAACCACATAAATCTATGTCTCTCTTGTATTGTGTGTATCTTTTGTGTTTTGTTTTTCCAAGATTTGTTTTATTTTTATTGTTCTCACAATCCTGCTTTTTCAACATCTATACACACTATAGAAAAAAATTCATCCTCTTTATGAATAATAGAAATGGTGTCCATGGCATTAGGGAACTCAGAAAGACTTTTAAGGTAGGAATTCTAGTCTGCTAAGGGAATCCTATTATTTTCTTTTAGTATTGCATTTTAGAATTTGTCTCCTGTGAACTTCTGATCCAACTTGTATAGTTGTGAGTTACTTTTGCCTTTTATTGATATATCTTTTTTCTTTTAATTAGGGATTATTCTAATGATTCCTTAAAACTCTTATCGAGTTTTAAGGGCTCATTAGAAGCATCCCCACGTATTTTCCTAGAAATTTTGGTTATCTTTTATCATACCAAGGGGTTGGTTGTTCTATTATCTTTTATGGGACACCTCAAAGAGAACTTGTTAATGGAAGTGGAAAGGGTAGTTGTAAATTATGATAGAGTTCTTTCAGATCAGTTGTCCTTATAAGTTAGGAGTTTTAATTTACTATTTAAATCCTTTTAAGAAAATATCAACTTTACTTTGTCAAAGCGTAAATTCCTTTGATTGTCATAATTCTCTAATTGAAATATTCTATGCATGGAAAATTTTAGAGTTAGGGTTAAAGGTTTATGATCATAGTCGAGCTCATGGTCATTTGTAAGGACAAAGTTGTTATTTGGTTAGAAACTGGGATATCAGATATCACATAATCTACAACACTCACTACCTAGCCCATGAATACAAAGGGGTCATTTGGTTGGAGTTTGGCCACTTCATTACTCCATTGTAAAATATTATTAGGGTCTTGAGAGCTGCAGAGCTTGACTAACTCAAGACCAAACAAATTCAATTAGGTCTTGAGAGCTTCTTTGTAGCTATTAGATAAAACAAGGTCCCTATCTAGCCATAAAGGATTATGGTTGGAGTCATCACTTAAGAGTAGCTTGTTTAGTTGCAGTCCTAGCATTAAAGTTCCTAAAGGTGAGGATATTACCTTCATTTTTCTTCAAATTATAAATATCTTGTCTAAATTATTATAGGGACAATTTTATCTAGATTATTTTATAAAAGTAGAATTAATAGGTAAGAAATAACAAATTGCTATATACATCTCTACCATTGGTGTCTAAAATTTCTATAAAAATGCATTGATTAAGAGGTCAATCTTATGAAGTTGAATGTGAGGAAATGCTTTTCTTAATATAACAAGCTATGCCTCCATCCCCTACTCTACGGTGGATTTTTTTGTTCCATGTCGATCACAAGACAAATCATTCCATGTTAGTGACCTTAGATTCCCATGTTCCCAATTTTCAGCTAGACAGATGATATCAATACCCACCTGGATCCAACTTATCATAGGACCTTTGCACCATTGAAAGCCACAACAATCTTGGCAAAAAATGATCCCAAGTGTCCCTAATTCCTATTTATTATTATCCTTCCGGGTCTCTATCCCTAACAATAGCTGATTTCTAATTATTGCCCATTTTCCTCTTCTTTCCTTCTTTTACCTTTTGAACTTCCTTCCTTAGTTCACCTTGGTCTTCGGGAATGAGGTTCATTTATAAATATTCCACCTTTTAAGCTTGGAGGATTTACTCAAGTATGCTATATTTATGGTATGTACAACTTACTTTGACACGGAAAAACCTATCTTTGTGATCAATTACTTTTCCTAACCTCTTTGCTTCTAAGTGAGGTGTTGTATCAATTTGAGGATTTATTTTTAATTCTTTCTTTACTATTGCTAGTATCCTCTTGTTGTTCTTTATACCAAAAATTATGAGGTTCATGGATCTTTTGTTACCATGGTCCAATTTGATTAGCTTATTCATTTCCCTTGATGGGTTTGATATCTAATTTGTTTTCCATATACCGAGGGTCAAATTGTTTTAGTTTTTCTTCTAGCTCTTTTAATCCTATCTCTCAAGTTAATTCTTCTCAACCCCTCCTTCTGTAGCTGATTGTTCATGTTTTTTCCACTTTGAATTAATTTCTACTACTGCAATTCACCTTGAACCCTAAGAATCTATCCTCTATTTGAGTTTGAATGGTATCTTTGATTTTTTTATCAATCATTGCCTCTATTCTATTTTGCAGCTCACGCCTCTTTCTTCACTCCTTTTTCTAATGTTTCTAACTCTATTTGGATTTTGGCATCTCTCTTCTCTTTTTTTTCATTGATTCCATATAATCATAAAGGATCTCTAGGGTGATTTTGGGGCCTCCCCTTGTTAGGTGAGTTTTGAATAGGTGGTGGAGTGCTCATATTGAAAGAAGAGAAAAAGATGTAACAATTATTATTAAGGATTGACTTTCTAAATCAACTTTTACTTTGAAACATAAAATAAAAATAAATAAAATATATTTAAATCTCTTTACTTAAAATTAAAATTGAAAATCATAAAAGTGACTCACCTCATTTCAGATGTCCAAATGCTCAACCCCTTGAAGAAGAAGTCAAAAAATACTCAAGACGGCTTAAAAGTCCAGAGAAACTACAAAGATTATTCTAGGTAAAAAAGGTAAAAACTACAGAGATTATTCTGGGTAAAAAAGGTAAAAACTACAGAGATTATTCTGGGTAAAAAAGGTAAAAACTACAAAGATATATAATTCTCGTTCAAAACCCTAGATATATAATCTTAAAAATAAACAAATAAGTATTATTCTTGTTCAAAACCCTAGATATATAATCTTAGAAATTAAAATATTATTTGTGTTGAAAATCCCAGATATATAATCTTAAAAAAAAAAAAAGAGAAGTATTATTCCCGTTCAAAACCGCAGAGATATAATTTCAAAACCATAGAGATCTACTATGCTCGTTCCAAACCGCGGAGAAATATTAATTTCAAAACCGCAGAGAAGTAGTATTCCCGTTCAAAACCGCGGAGAAATATTATTTCTGTTCAGAACCACAGAGAAATATTATTTCCGTTCAGAACCCCAGAGAAATATTATTCCCGTTCAAAACCGCAGAGAACCGCAGAGAAATACTACTTATAAGTGTTATTTTCAATTTTTTATATTATGAAAATGAGATAAATTATTAGTACAAACACATTATAAAAATGGTTGATATTATACGTTTCAAATCAAGTTATGATATAATTATGCTAATTAATAAATTAAATTAAAAAAAATGAAATATATATATTTGTAGATCACTTATTTATTATTAAATTTAACTTAAATAAAATTATTTGTATTTTCTATCAAATTTTAATTATAAAATTTAATATAATATTAAAACATAATTACGCCGATAGGCGTCCCCCCTATTGGAATTGATGGACTAATCAACCTTTTAATCATAAATTTTAATCTTATGGCCAACAATGAAAGATGCTGGCATATTCTTCGTCGTCGTCTCTAATCAATGGATTAGATTTTCAAAAATTAACTTCCTCTCATTTATAAAGACTTATGTTTATGTGTTTACTTTTTCACATTTACCTAATATGATTAAAAAATTACATAGCAGCCATCAGATTAACACGTTATGAGATTAACAATTGATTATGCTTATAATAATGTAGTCGTGGAATGTCGGGCTCCATTTGGCTAGAATGGTAGGTGTGCATTGTGGAAGGATGTCGCACTCGATTCCTCTACCCATGGTGCGTTGTGGAAACACATTCGATTCCTCTACCCATTCGATTCCTCTACCTTCATGAATCTCCTGCTATTAATTTATGTTTCAAAACAAGATTTAAAGTATTCAGGTAGTTTTTTAGAATTTTAAATTTCTATTTCAAAACAAGATTTAAAGTTTCCAGGTATGCTTTAATGTTGAATTAATTGAGCTAAAATGATCCAAGGGCTCATACTATTGATATTTGAGTATTTGTTTGTAAACGACCACCGTTATTGGTGATGGGTTTATCGAGACGACTCCAGTTTGGCTTTGTTTGGGTTTCGCGAGACTACTCCAAGTTGGCTTTATCAATCTTGTTATTATTATTTTCAAATTGTTTGTTTAACTCTGCAAAAACATTAGAAGGGTTCTTATGCATTCAAATGGAGGAAACCCTTAAACAAATGATATTTTGTTATGGATTGTGGATTCAAATTCGACGAGATTGCGGAGTTATTACACATTTGTTGGTTGGAGGTCGGGGGAGAAATGGACTGCAGGATTTTGTGTGCAGATACCGAGTACAAGGTGGTGTTTGTGCTTAAATTAAAAGCTGACTCCTACGGGTGGGATGGGCATCCAATTAGGTTTTCAGTTCAAACGCCAGGGGTAGAAGAGACGGGATTCGAGCTTCTTCTTCTTGTGGAAAGTCAGAGACAACGTATAAACGCAGGTGGATGGATGTAAGTGGTTTCAATGTATTTAAATTTAATAAGGGTGGAAGTGGTTGCATTTTATAAATGCGTATAAGCCAAGGTGGATGGATGGAATTGTATTGGATATATATATATATACTAGCACATCCACATGCATAGTGGATGGTGAACGCCGAAAGGGATCACCATTCCAGAACTATCTCCGAGTTCATGTATTATGTTAGTGAACGTTGATAGGTATCACCGTCTCATAACTACGTTCCTGAATTGTATTAATGATTAATGTTCAAAATAGTTCTATGCAGATAAAATGTATCTCAAATTCCAAATAAATACAAAAATAACCATATATAAAACACAGTAAAGTAGAAATCATCATCCCTTAGGATCATGTATTAAGCTATGATTAGGGTTCAACAACGTAATGCCACACAGATAAAATGTGTTTCAACTTCTACATAAGAACCAGTGTAACCCTATATAAAACACAGTAAAACCTGGTTCTTATATTGTATTAATTTCAAGACTATTATTACAAGGAGATCTGTTACACTACTAACAGATCTATTCTATTCAAAGCAAAATCTAGGCACCTGGTTACACTACTAACATATCTATTATATTTGCGAGATCTGAAGTCTAATTCACATTTGTAATTTTTCAATGCCTCAGGTTCCATTTTCATTTTCACACAATTTCATAATGCTCTGGGTTCTGGATTCAGCGCAAACTTACTTGGCCACCTCGTTACACTACCAATGGATATATTCTATTATGCACAATCTGAACTCCAATCCATGAGAAAATTATCATGGATTTAGCTTTTCTACATGAAAATATTATCATGGATTTATATTATGATTTATAATAATATATAAGCTTTACAGTTACTTCAATATTGTTAGCCAATATGCATTATGTTTTGTATAAATAAAGCATGTACTGTAATATTAATTTCATAATATTGTCCTCTCCAAATTAGAAGATTTTATTTCACTGTGTCTCTAATTTGGATTTGTTGCTTGTTAAGGTTTAGGTTTTTTGTTTTATTAAATTCTCATTTTCTACCTAACGGGTCTGGAAATCCTTCTATAACAATGCAATTCAATCCAAATTTCGACATCCAGGTTATCAACTTAGGTTTATTTCTCATATATTTAATTATCCGTGCCCTTTAATTCGAACATTCTGGATGTTTTTTTAATGTGAGAACGTTGAGGCGAAGGGTTTGCTTAAAGCCTTTTTGTTTAAATCTGCGAGTTTATATTTGTCCATTTAAAACACTAAAATAGCTAGCCCTGAACTATACCCTAAGCCTAAGCCTGCATAGCCCCAAGCCCTAATCTTCTGTAGTTCAAATTTTAGTTTTTTATTTTCATTTTGTTTTTCTATAATTGTTGTTCCCGTTTGTAATTTTTCATAATGAGTGTTTAATCTGTGCACCTCGTTACACTACTTACCGATTTATTCTATTATCTAGGATTTGAAGTCAAATGCATGAAAATATTATCATGGATCTCTTTATCGGTCCCCTAACTCGAACATTCGGGATTTTTTTTAATGCCAGCAAAGAAAAGTAACACTAAAACGGAGGTGAACGGTTTACTTAAAGCCTTTGCGTATAAATCTGTGTAGTTTATATTTGTCCGTTTAAAACACTAAAACAACTAGCAATGGAGTCGTAACAAACATTGTTACCCGAAAAAACCTTATTCTTGCTTGGAAAAATATAGATATGATTAATTTAAGTAATTAAATACATCAATTTAGAATATGATAGGTTTAATTTAAGTAATACCATAAAACGTATTATGGGATTATCATATGATGTGTGGCACATATTTTGTTGCTATGTGCTTAACGATTCCACTTAAAAGTCAACATCTAAATCTGAGTTATTATGTTGTGTTTGTTGTTATTATTGATGGTGTCATAAATGTCATATCAAGTGCTTACACATTCAAAATCAACCTCTTTCATGTGAATTAGGGTTTGGGTAATTTGGAGTTTATTTTATTTTATTTTACATATTATAAAATTTATATAGGATTGGGGTAATATGGAGTTTTATTTTTATTTTACATATTATAAAATTTATATATTAATGTAACAATATATATATAATGTATATATTTAAATAATAATATATTTTAATTTCACTTTAATTTTATTTTATTTTAAGTATTATAAAATTTATATTTTAATTATAATTTGTAAATGATATAATGTTTTAGAAGTTTGATTCCCTTGAACTTAGAGTTACCATGTGAATGATATAATGTAATTAAATATTTAAATAATAATATATCTATATATTGTTTTAATTTTATTTTAAGTATTATTTAATTTATATTTTAATTATAATGTGTAAATAAAATTTCATTTAATTTCAAGTATTATTTAATTTATATTTTAATTATAATTTGTAAATAATATAAAGTTTTTATGGATTTGATCAATTTTAACTTAGAGTTACCATGTGAATCATACAATGTCAGAAAATTAGTGAGTTTTTTTCCACAGTAATATTGCTCTATATATTCACCAGAAATATAATAATTTACAAGGCAACGACTGTAACCACGCACATAGGCATGTATGCATTTCAACCATCAGTTGACAGGACATAATGATCACCGAGAGTGGAAGATCCGAGAAGATTTACAAAACAAACATTACAGCGATTGTAACAAAGCACAGAGGCTCGTAAGCGCTACAACCACCAGTTACACGGCATATGGATCACCAAGTGGACTGATCCATGAGATTTACAAAACAGAAGCCAATACAGAGCAGAACCAGAGCAGAGTCCAGTCAGATAGAAATCCGGCCTGGGAGAACGCCGATGAGGCAGGGCCTGTTCAGGTCAATGTAATCTTAGCCAATAACCGATCCCCAATAGTCATCCACTTCAGATTTTGATTAAGATTGGGGGACCTTCATTGCCTTCCTCCCATATGGAGAAAGTCAAGAACCCGGGGGGACGAGATAAAGCCATCTTGGATAGATGGTCAGCAATGGCGTTATCTTCTCTGTAAATATGGTTGTCAGAGAGGCTCTTAAACAATCTTCTGGCGTCTAAGGTTCTCTCTTTCCAGCTTTCTAGAGCAGCTGATCTGAGATCAGCTTTGTCAATTATCCAATCTATGATGACTTTCGAGTCTCCAAGGAGAATCATCACATCGATGTTTAGCCTTTGTGTCAGGATAAGGGAAGCCCATGCCCCCAATAGTTCGGCCTTGGTGTTGGTTCCTTGTCCGCCATTCAGAGTCCATCTGTAAGAAGTATGGGCGTTGATGGATATATGGCCCCCCGCCCCACAACGAGATCCATCCAGTTGAGTTACTCCATCAAACCAGGCAATGGCTTTGTCGAAATTGAGAGGTGTAATAAATCTACGTTTTGTCCGGGCAATGGTAGGAAGAGGTCGGACGACTGCATTGAGAATAAGAGTTGTCACCAAGTAGATCGAAGGAGGTTGATCATCAAAGATTGCGACATTTCTTGCCAACCAGACGTTCTAGTAGACAATGGCTGGCAGAGAAAGGTGGATCTGTGGTCTTGAGCACCAAGAATTGAAGCAATATGGAAGTGAGGGTCCTTGCCAATGTTCAGAAAATTTCAGTGAAGTTGAGACCAAGTGCCAGACTTGCTGGAAGAAAGGGCAGCGCATGAAGAGGTGGAGTGATGTTTCGCTGTCCTCCTTGCACAAAATACATCGATTTGGTCCTGACTAGCCACGTTTCTGTAAGTTATCCCAAACAAGGATTTTTTTTTCCGTCATAAGCCAAGTGAATAATTTAATTTTGAGAGGACAAGTCCACTTCCACAGTCTAGAGCACCAAGTCCTATCTCGGGTGTGCCAGGAAGTTTCAGTCAGTGCTTTATAGATGTTCCAGATAGATATATAGCCAGATTTATCACCCCCTGTCCATATAAGAGTGTCGGGTCTATCCTGTAGGCGAATGTCGGCTTCAGTAAGATGTTGTGTGTACCTATTCCATTCGACAGAAATCTCGGTAGTTAGATTTAGCAAGGAAATAGTGATCCAGGACTCACCAAGAGTGTTGCTGCGGCGAGTATCTATTAAATGAAACAGATAGTAAAAGCCTAAACTATGTAGGCACTCCAACAGTTGGGTGGAGAGCAGGGATTTTTTGCCCATGCCAAGAATCGCATCTCTGCCAACTTCAATGGAAGATCCGGATCCAGGCAGCCATGCGATCCAATGGAGTAGTATTGGGAGCGATTTTAGTAAATGCTTCCAATGGAGTAGTATTGGGAGAAGAGACGACAGATCTGAGCCAGGTATGGACCGACAGGTGAGAGATATACTTATCTTTTATAAGCTTATTCCAAATGCCTGTTGTCATCAGAATTCGCCAGAGCGTGTTTGCCGAGAGTGCTAGGTAGGTGAGGTGAAGGTTCCTCAGGCCCCATCCTCCTAGAGCTATTGGTTTCGAGAGGGTTTTCCACCCACAGAGATGGATATCCCTTCTTTGTTTGCTGCCACTCCAAAGGAAGTTAAAAATCAGCTAGCGGATCTTCTTTAGCACCGAGTGTGGGATGTGTGCCAGAGCCATCCAGTACACCGGGAGACTTTCCAGAACTGCCTTGATCAAAATGTATCTCCCTCCCATGGATAAGCATCTATTACACCAGTGATGTATTCTGCACTCAAACTTCTCAAGAAGCCAACTCCAGTCTTTTGCTTTGTAGCTAGAGGGTTTTATAAAGTAACCAAGATAGTGAAATCTGGCCGCTAAATCTCGAAAATCAAAACCGAAAATTAGTGAGTTGTAAGTAAATATCTAAAAAATAATATATTTACACCGAAACACTGGGCACATTTAATAATCTTTCAACCATAAAACTTTCTAGCATTTTTAAAAGTTTCAGTTAACGTGTTTACTTTTTAACATTTACTTAATATGATTAAGAAATTACTCGTGATCATCTAATTGTCACTTTAAAATGATTAACAAACTTAATTGAAATTAAAAATTTACTCTACTATTAACTTTTTATCATTTTAGAGTATTAGATTTACATTTGTGCCACATTTACTTATGACAGCATCACAATTACAATAAATAGTTTCATATTGTTTCGGCGTTCCCCAACAGCTATTTAGCGGCTGTGCAAGGGGAAACATATGAAACAGAAGATATGGTAAAACTCGGGGCTAGAGAACGCCGAAAGATATGGTAAAACTCGTGGCTGGTGAACACCGAAAGGTTTCGATTGGCCTAGAAAATGAAACGCTTCCATAACATGAAACATGAAAGAACGCCTAAAGATATGGTGTTCTCCATCTGCGCGTTGGCCTAGAAAATGAAACGATTCCATAACATGAAACATGAATGATATGGTAGATGAAACGATTGAAGAATATGAAACGGTTGACCTCGTTGCGACAATTATATTGTCAGCCAGAATGAAGAAAAAGTTGGAGGAAGCTCATTTGCTCATTCCATCACCTCACATAGCCATACAACATATGATGAACATACAACATTTATGTTCATCACATAACCACTTTTTACTTAAATGTCCCATCGTCGCAATGTGATGAACATCGCCCCGACATTATCAATATGTGGGAAACAATATAATGTTGTCGCACTTTTATGAACATAGCCCCATCATCACAATGTGATGCAAATATCCATTCGTTATAATGTGATCCAAATATCATTTTCTCGCAATGTGACGAACATAGCCCCATCGTCGCACGATGACGAACATAACCATGTTGTCACAATGTGAGGAACATAGCCTTATACGATAAACATACAATGTGATGAACATAACCATATTGTCGCAATGTGACGAACATAACTACGTTTGACCTTGTTGACCATGACCATTGTTGACTATGGTTGACCAATGTTGACAATGGTTAATCATGTTTGACATTTGTTGTCCATAGATGATCATGCATGGCCATAACCATATTATCGCAATGTGATGAACATAACCATATTGTCGCAAAGTGACTAACATAACCTTATATGATGAAAATAACCATATTTTCACAATGTGACAAACATAACTATGTTTTACCTTGGTTGACCATGACCATGGTTAAATGTGGTTGACAATGGCTAACCATGTTTGATAGTTGTTGTCCATAGATGATCATTCCTCACCATAACCAGATTGTCGCAATGTGATGAACATATCCTCGTCGTCACATTATGATTAACATAACCATATTGTGACAATGTCATGAACTTATCCTCGTCGTCGCAATGTAATGAACATATCTTCATCGTTAGAATGTGACTTAAATATCCTCTTGTCATAATGTGACAAATAATGTCCTATTCTCGCAATTTGATGAACATAGCCCTGTCGTCAAAATAAATGTTCTTTCGTCACAATGTGATGAACATATGACATTTATGTTCTTCACATAGATGATCATGCCATGCCATAACTATTTTGTTGCTATGTGACAAACATAACCATATTGTCACAATGTTACGAACATAGCCTCGTCGTCACAATGCGATGAACATAACCATATTATCATAATGTGATGAACATAGCCTCGTTGTGTCAATGTAATGAACATATCTGCGTCGTCGCAATTTGACGTAAATATCCTCTTGTCATAATGTGATGAACAAATTCGTGTTGTCGTAATGTGATGAACATAGACCTGTTGTCAAAATAAATGTCCCTTCGTCACAATGTGATGAACGTATGACATTTATGTTCATTACATATCCATACAACATACGATGAACATATGACATTTATGTTCATCCCATAGCCACTTTTTATTCAAATGTTCTATCATCGCAATGTGATGTACATAGCCCCAATCACAATGTAATGAACATATTTTTGTCATCACAATGTGACGTAAATATCCTCTCATCAATGTGACGTAAATTTCCTCTCGTTATAATGTGACAAACAATTTTGTGTTGTCGCAATGTGATAAACATAGCCCCGTTGTCAAAATAAATGTCCCTTCTTCACAATGTGATGAATGTATGACATTTATGTTCATTACATATCCATACAACATACGATGAACATATGAAATTTATAATCATCCCATCGCCACTTTTTATTCAAATGTTCTATCGTCACAATGTGATGTACATAACCCCATTCAATAGCCCCATCGTTCCTAATATGTGACAAACAATATCTTGTCGTCGCAATGTGATTAACATAGCCCCCTCATCGCAAGGTGACGCAAATATTCTATCACCATAATGTGCTACAAATATCCTTTTGTCGCAATGTGACGAACTTAGCCCCTCCATTACAATGTGACGAAAATAACCATATTGTCGCAATGTGAAAAACATAGCCTCATTGTCGCAATGTCATGAACATATCCTCATCATCAGAATGTGATGAAAATATGAAGTTTATGTTCATCACATAGCCATATGGCATACCATGAACATGGAACATTTATGTTAATCACATAGCCACTTTTTACTTAAATGTCCTCTCATAGTGGTTGTGACGAACATAGCCTCATCATCACAATGTAATGAACATATTTTTGTCGTCGCAATGTGACGTAAATATCCTCTCGTCATAATGTGATGAACAATTTTGTGTTGTCGCAATGTTATGCAAATATCATGTAGTCATAATGCGACAAACAATTCCAAATGTCACTATATGAATGTCATCCATAGTCTTGGTCAACCATGGCCATGGCCAACCATAGTCACCTATGGACAACAACTACCAAACATAGTTAACCATTGTCAAACATGGTCAACCACAGTCAATCATGGTCATGATTAACCAAGGTCAACTATAGTGAAGGTCTACGGTAGTTAACAATGGCGAAGGTCTACGGAAGTTACCCATGGCCATGGTGATCCATAATTAACCATGATCATGGTCAACCATAGTCAACCACAACCATTGTCAATTAATCTATTAATTTATTAATACTTTAATAATGTATTATTAATGTATTACTACATTAATATTGTATTTATTAAGATATTGATACTTTAATAATGTATTTATTAATGTATTATTACTTTAATAATGTATTATTTATGTATTACTTTTTTAATTTATACTTTAGCAATGTATTAATTAATTTATACAATGTAACATTATTAATGTATCAATTAATTAATAAGTTACATTAATGTATTTATAAAAGTGGTTGATATAGTAACAACCACTTTTTAACCATATAAGTCGATATGACACTAGACCATTCTCTACATTGCAACCACTATATCAATACCAACCACTTTTTAAAAGTGGTTGATAGCAACAACCACTTTAGGACAACCACATTAATATAATAACAACCACTTTTTATCAACCACTTGTTGATATATCAACCACATTAATGTGTTACTAAAAGTGGTTCATATAGTAACAACCACTTTTTAATGTATATCAACCACTTTTTACAACAAAGTGGTTATTGCTACTATAGGACTAATGTATTTATTAATGTATTATTACTTTAATAATGTATTATTTATGTATTACTTTTTTTTATTTATACTTTAACAATGTATTAATTAATTTATACAATGTAACAATATTAATGTATCAATTAATTAATAAGTTACATTAATGTAAATTAATACTTTATTAATGTATTAATACTTTAATAATGTATTACTACTTTATTAATGTATTACTACTTTATTAATGTTTTAATGTATTAATACTTTAATATTGTTTTTATTGATGCATTTAATTTATACATTATTCTTGTACTAATGTATTATTAATATATTATTTTTTTGTTGTATTAATATTTTATCCATGTATTAATTAATATTGTATAAATATATTAATTAATTAATAACTTACATTATACATTAATGTATCACTTATTTAATATCTTACTTTATATATTAATGCAAATTAATATTTTAATTTATATATTTAATTTATATATTAATGTAATAATGTATTAATAGTTTATTGATGCTTTAATGTATTCATGTACTTTAGTAATGTATTAATTAAAATTGTATGAATTAATTAAATTAATACATAACAATGTATATTAATTTTATTAGTTTATTAATACTTTAGTACTTTGGCAATGTATTAATTAATACTGTTACATTATAATGTATTAATATTTCAATTATAAATTATAATAATGTAATATTTTATTAATGTATTAGTACTTTAATATACATTAATATATGTCTTTAATACATTGATAAATCATGTCTTCAGCTATCATTGAGGAAATCGATCCCAAAAACCTTCATTTAGGTCCTCAAAATGGCCCTCGGAAGTTAAAACTGCTAAAAATAGTAAATTGCCAAAATTGTCAGAAAACTGTTTTGAGCCATTTGGAAAAGGTGGGTGGCCACCGATATCCATCTGGATCAATCCTCCCTCCTTTGGAAGCAATGTTCTCCATTGCGTTGAGGTCCCCCATCAGATGAGGAAATTTCTGTTGAATTTGGCCCCGGGTGAGCCACTTGCCTTGGTGCAGGAGATGCCCTGCTTTGACGACTTGATAAAGATGGATTCTTTGTTTTCGAGTGCCCTTGATCTGTGTGTCAACAATTTGATCATTGGATGCCTGTTGTATGCAGTCAGGGTTGAGCTCTGTTGGTGTCAGTTGTTCTGCTACTTTTGAGGTGTCCAATAATGGTGGGAAATAAGGGCAAAGGATATCCACGTTGAACACTGGGTGCAGGCCAAGGAAGGGAGGAATGTTGAGCTCAAAAGAATTGTCCCCCACGACCTTGGTGATAGTGTACGACCCATAACAGAGTGGGCGAAGCTTCCGATGGGGTCCTGTAAAGCATTCTTTCTACAAGTGCAACCAAACTTTGTCACCCACCTGAAACTTATGTGGCACCCGATGTTGATCATGGCGTTGTTTGTACTTGTCATTGGACTTCGGTAGGATATCTTGAACCTGTTGGCATATGCGTTGGATTCACTCAATGAACCGGGTGGCTTTGTCAGCTTCAGTTGGAGTAGGAGATGAGTCGGTCGAGGTGATCACAAGAGGAAGTGCAACATCTATGGGACCCAATGGCTAGAATCCCAACCCCACCTGAAAGGGGTTGTGGCCAGTTGCGCTATGAAGGGCTCGGTTGTAGCTATGTTGGACATAGGGAAGGCTCTCATCCCATGTGTGAGGGTGCTTTGAATTATACATGTGAAGGATATGCACAATAATTTGATTTACAACCTTGGTTTGGCCATCTGTCTGGGGGTGGAAGGTCGTGGATTTGGTGAGCTTGGTGTCCAGCAGTGACCAGAGGCTCGACCAGAATGTGCTGAGAAATCGACTATCCCGATCTGAGACAATGGTTTGTGGGATTCCAAAATGTACCCAGACTCGTTCAAAGAAGAGCTTGGGAGTGGCCTCTGCTGTGATGCTCTTGTTACGGGCAACCAGAATCACCATCTTAGAAAAGCGATCAACAACCACAAAAACACAATCATTTCCCCGCTTGGTGGATGGGAGGCCCGACATGTAGTCCATTTAGATGGATTCCCATGGCCTGTCAGGAGTAGGAAAATGGGTGTACAGGCCCTGTTTCTTAGTGGTTGGTTTGGAAATAGCGCAGGCAGTGTAGGACCTGATGTACTTGCGGACCTCATGTCGAAGTTTCGGCCAGTAGAAATGTTTCTGTAGCATTGCCATTATATTTTCGATGCTGAAGTGTCCTGCCACCCTACTATAGTGGGCTTCCCAGATAAGCCTCGCTTGCTCACTTGATGGAACACATATATGGCCCAGACGACACAACAACCCATCCTGAAGATGGAAATTATCGAAAGTTAACTTTAACTCCCAACCCAACCTATTTTTTCCCAAGCGAAAGTTAAATTTAACTCCCACAATAGGTGTATGGATCCCAACAAATATTTTATGGTTATTGTGTTAACGAAATTATGAGGCAACTACAAAATTTAAGAAAAAGACTTGCAGTCAACCAAAGAGTCTTTGATGCGTAGTGAATGGTCATATCCATTATGTAATCTATAATGTAGTACAAATATATTTACACAGACTGTTGAGTGATGAATTTGCATGGGGTCATGACAGTAATGAAATGAAGCATTAATCTCGGATGAGGTCACCTCCACCATTTCCTGTCCCTACAATTAGACATCTCTATGTGGGCATGTTGCAAGATGGCATTCTCAATGCCAGATTCTCACCATTAATGTTAAAGGACAAGTTGCAACAAATTTTAATTCATGCCAATGGACTACTTCCATATCTAATGTTCAATTTTTTTACAAAACTTTATTAAGAACTCAAAATAAGGTTGGTGGGAGAGTTTTGTACATGGTTCATATCGCTTTTTCTGTTGTTAATGGGATTATCAGATGATAAAAACTTCTACAGAATAAATATTGAATTTGATATAAACCTCATAATTGAACACCACTTTTTGATTACAACATATATTTTTTTAATCCAAAACTTGAGAGAAGATCGTCCCCATGTTCTCGTTACCACACAATTGGAAAAGCAACATCATAGATATGTAGAACGCAACTATCTGTAATCATGTATAGTATGATTTCATGATGCCCCAGATGTTTGGTATATCAGAAAGTGGTAAAGGTGTCATCTTGTAGATTTTCTTACCTTTTATTTAATAGTGGGAGGACTATACAATATTATTACACTCTAAAGTATTAAAACTATGATCTTGTTTTTTTGGTAAAATTGATTTCTTTTTTATTTCTAATTAAAACTTATTAATAGATCTATCTTACTTAGAAAATGAACGATCCTAAGATATTTGCAAAGTTATTACTAAAGTGAAAAATAGGTTTGTTCTTGAGAAATGATAAAACTTAGAAAATGTGTCAACAAGTGTGCCATTGGACTTGAGGATTTGCTTTAGTACTCAATGACACTAAAAATCCATTTGGGAAAGACACTCTATTATCTGGTCTAGTAAGATGGGAATTTTGTTGTCTAATTTCAAGGTCTGTGAGGCAGTAAAAACCTTACACCAGAATTGATTTCATGGTATGCTTGGAATCTTATTTAGACAATAAAATTCTCTTATATTTCATGTGGAATTCCAGTTAGTGATGATTCATTGTAACTTCATTGTTACTCCCATAACCTAAACTAGGAATGTATTTGACACTAGCATTGCATCCATTTTAACCATTGGGTATTTGCAATGTTGAAAAGTCAAATTTTCTTTGTTATGAATTATTTCTAAACTCACAAAGGCTTCATGGTATGCTATTGGCATGCCTTGTATTTTTAATATTGCAGAGGCATTTGCACTAGACATGATAAAAACAATTATATGAGATTTATGTAATGGGTGTTTATTATAAATCCACTAACCTATTTTTTTTCTCCTACAATTGTCCTCTAATACCTTAATGTTAACGTGTTTAAGATGCCTAAAATGAATTGTCTTTGTAGAGTAATATAGAGCATTCATTTAACATTGATAACATAACTATATTTTTTTACCATTTCATGCCTTGTTATGATTGATTTTATTCCCTTGTTTTGTTTTGATTAGTAAGAGGGTACATTACAGTCTGGGCCGTTGTATTTGTATTCCCATCAAATTACACAACATTGATTCTTCCTCATTCGGTGTATGTTTTCCTTTCATATTATGCTTCATTATTTCATTTTTTAATGGAGTACCAATTCCTAGGATTTTTCTTTCATATTTGCAACATGCGACAAGGAACGTTCATATTTTCATACTTCTATATACAAATGATTTTGTGCCCACTTAATTTGTATTTTTATATTCCTTAGTTTATTGATTGTGTATAGGTATAAATTATGAAAAATGTCACCTCTAGGTCATCCTAAAAAGGATAAAAAAAATCTTTCACTCATTGATGCATTCAATATACCTCAACACTTTAATCAACTATGAAACTCTGAAAATGAAGTATATGATCATCCATTTGAAGACCATTAATCAAATAGTGCAGAACTTCTTGAAGAGGAACCAACATCTAAGAGGTCCAAAAGAGAATTCAAGTCCAAATGGAAGACAATATTTCCATGGGATTATGTTGTAAAAGATTGTAATAGTGTTGAAAAGATAAAGTGTTCACGGTGTGTAAAATTTAAAAGGGAAACTACATTTGTTAAACATCGAAGTACAACTCTTTAAGTTAGTGGCTTAAACATCCATTTAACATCAAAGACTCATAATTTTTCTTTGCAACTTTTAGAGGGGAAAAGAAAATGAAGTACTCTTCCAATTACTAAACATGTAGAGCTAATGGTGGATGATAATAAGGAGATAATTATATCAGTGATTGAAAATGTGTATTTTGTTGCCATACATGATTTACCTTTAAAAGTATATAAGTCAATATGTGATTTGGATTATTTTCGACATGACATGAGAGTGGAGATATAATAAAGAAATGCATAGAAATATCGTGGATATCCAATAATATAACAAAAATGTATCAGAGATGCAACCATAAACACAAAGATACAGTAATACACGATTTCTATTAATGAAAGAAATGTACAAAGACTGTAGAAATACAGAGTGAAAGACTCGCTATAATGGTGGCAACTTATCTCTGAGAAGAGATGTGATGGCTACTCGCATTCGCAAGAAGATGATTATTACAATGAGTCTCCAAAGGCCTTTTTAACATAAGTAAAATCCAAAACCCTAACCCTGGAAAATGAAAAGCCAAAGGTTTGTGGGCTCCAATGGGGGTAGTTGATACGTTAACTTCCCAGGGGCGTAACTTTTTCATACGATTTCTGTTCGGAGCACTCGATACACCATTGGAAAGGTCTAACTGAGAAGAACGATTTTCGACTGGTCTAAGCTAGTGCTAATAGTCCTTAAGTTTGGAACCCGAAAAACTGTCGAAAAACTGCCAATATGGAAAATTCTTTTTCGAGCCTGTGGAATAGGTGGGTGGCCACCGATATCCACCTAGATCAATCCTCCCTCCTTAGGAAGNTCTAAGCTAGTGCTAATAGTCCTTAAGTTTGGAACCCGAAAAACTGTCGAAAAACTGCCAATATGGAAAATTCTTTTTCGAGCCTGTGGAATAGGTGGGTGGCCACCGATATCCACCTAGATCAATCCTCCCTCCTTAGGAAGCAATGGTCTCCATTGCGTTGATTTCTCGAGGGAGAGGGGGAAGCGTTTGCTGAATATGAATCTTGGTGAGTTGTTTTCCTTGTTGGAGATGTCATATTGCTTGGTTTGTGGAAGGTTGTCACGAACCTGTTGTTGGCGGGGTTGAATCTGTTCAATCGGTTAGGATACATGAGATGTTTGTGTGCAGACGAAATATTTGCGCTTTGTTGCAGTCTTTTCAACCTGCTTTTGTTGGATAGAAGGTGCTTGGCACGAGGCTGTAGTGGTTGCAGTATCCTCCTATTCACCTTTTGAACATATTGTGAAGAAGATGAGTTTTGTAGTATGAGATACTACCTTGCAACACTGTTTAGGTGGGACAATAGTTGGAACTACCTCTGGTATTATGTAGAGATGACCCCCCAAAGTAACAATGACACTACAGGGTCGAGACTCATAAACAACATGGCGTTTCTACATAGATGACTGGCCTAAGGGAACATCACAGACATCTAGTGGGGAAACATCACATAATACCTCATCCTTGAAGGGTTGGATGTCGTATGACAATCGACACTACTGGCTGACATGGAGATCTCGTCCTTGATGAAGCCACTCGATGTTTTATGGTTTCAAGTGTGGTGTTGTCGACAATCCCAATTGTTTAGCGACCTCTGATGAGATGAGGTTATTCTGGCTTTCGCTATCAAAAATAAAATGCAGTGGGGTCCCTTTCACCCACACCTGTGAATGAAAAATGCACTCCCCCTCTTCAGGATTTGTTGGTTCTTCTGGTTGAATTGTTGCAGTCACGACAATAGCAGTGGGGTATGTGTTGATGATCTGTCTTTTACCAGTATTTTCAGAATTAGATTCTAAATCATGGTTCGGCTCCTTGTCTTTGATCTCGGCCACCAATGACTGTTTTGAGCGACATTCCTTGGTGTTGTGCCAGGGGATTTTGTGAAAATTGTACCATTTTCTAGTGTCCTTCTTTGTCTTCATGTGACCCTTGTTTTCCTCTGGCTTGGACTGGTTTTCGGGAGACTGTTTATTAGGGCCGGCTTTATCATACTTTGGTTGTTGCAGATTTGCAGACCCAAACTCCCATTTGTTCTGGTGCTTAAATTTATGCTCGATTTTAGCAGCACCGAGTGATGAGATGTCCAGAAAATCCATTTCAGTTTGGATGTATCTATGTAGAGCCCCACGGTATTTCAAAACCAAATGTCATTCGGAGTCTTTGATACCCAGTTTGGTGCACAAGGTATGGAAGGTATTGGTGAACTCCAAAATTGCTTGGCCCCTCTCTTGCCTTAGTGTGCTCCATCTCATGTACTAATCCTCATAGTTGCCAACAGGGTAATACTATTCCTTTACTGCATCCAAAAAAAAATCCCAAGTGGGCTCAACCCCATATATTCTAGACTCCTTTATGGAAATTTGCTCCCAATAAGTTTCCCACCAATGTTTGACACGGGGGAGATATTTAAGGAGTGTGAAGGTGATATTTTCCCTGTCGAAAAAATTATGAACAGAGAAATAACCTTCTAACAGATTTAACCATTTGTCTAAGGCATCTGCATCTATCTGACCTTCAAATATGAGAATATCAAAATTAACCTATACCTTGAAAGGAGAGGTGCTTCCAAAGTGGTTGTTTGATGAATATGTGCATGTTTCTATTTGCAGGCGTTGAAGGATGTGGGGAAAATTCTCCATCATTTCGCTCCTTTGTCGCGTGAGAGCCTTCTCAAGCAACAGATTGATAGGATCATCTACTCCGTCGTTTTTCTTTTCTTTCGCCATGGAGGGTTTCTTGGGTGCGCGAGAGCGATTGTCTTCAAGAGAGAAAAGCTCGAGACCCAACTTGCTATACTCGGACCTCGTCGGGGACATGCACTGAAAAAAATGATCAAGAGTAGCCTGCTCTAATACCACTGATCCAGATTATTTTTGGCATGAAATGAGAGTGGAGATACAATAAAGAAACGCACAGAGGTATCGCGGATATCCAATAATATAACATAAATGTATCAGAGATGCAACCATAAACACAGAGATATAGTAATACATGATTTCTATTAATGAAAGAAATGTACAGAGATTGTAAAAATACAAAGTGAAAGACTCGCTACAATGGTGGCAGCTTATCTTTGAGAAGAGATGTGACGGCTACTCGCATTCGCAAGAAGATGATTATTACAATGAGGCTCCAAAGGCATTTTTAACATAAGTAAAATCCAAAACCCTAACCCTAGAAGATGAAAATCCAAAGGTTTGCGGGCCCCGATGGGGGTAGTTGATACGTCAACTTCCTGGGGGTGTAACTTTTGCATACGATCTTCGTTTGGGGTGCTCGATACATCGTTGGAAAGGTCTAACTGAGAAGAAAAAATTTTGATTGGTCCAAGCTCGTGCATTTGTTATTTTCTTGGACCCCGAATCCCCAAAAAAGTCGTTTAGGGCCTCAAAATGGTCTTGGAAGTTTGGAACCCAAAAAACTGTCGAAAAACTGCCAAGATGGAAAACTGTTTTTCGAGCCCATGGAATAGGTGGGTGGCCACCAATATCCACCTGGATCAATATGTGACTTGAATAGGTATAAAAACACTCCTCACATGCCTCTAACATATGAATATTCAACATATACAAATACAACATCTGGAAAAATGTTTCTACAAGTTGCTAAAGAGGTATATTGGAAAAAATTTAAAGATAAGATTTTCAACAACCCCATTTTACTTCATTTTAGTTGATGAAAGTACTAATTGGACTACGGTGCAACATTTGATCATTTATATTACATATTTGACAGATGAAGGAAGAGGTCAATGTGGTACAAAATTCATATGCTTACTTCAAATTAAGGATGAAACATCACAGTCTATGTATGACATCATGACATTTCTTTTAGCAGAAATGGATTTGTCCTTGATAAAGTTAGTTGGATTTGGATATGATGGAGATTCATCCATGAGGGGTATTCGTGAAGGTTTATCGAGAAATATTCGTTGACATGCTCCTCATTTATTAGATATCCATTGCATAGCTCATAGAGAAGCATTAGCAACAAATGATGCTTCATGTTATTTTGCAAAGTTACAAGCTATTGATAAGTTTGCAGACAAGGTTTATTCATGGCTAGGGAAATCTACTAAAAGACATGGAGAATTGAAAGAGTTAACAGAGTCATTTCAAATCACAAGGCTAGAAGTGTTACAAATTCATCACATTAGATGGTTTTCTAGAGACAAAGTCATGGAAAGACTTGTTAAGCTTGTTGGTTGTGGAGCCTGATTATGTTCCTGATTCAGAGGTCCTTGCTTTCAACCGTGTTTATACCCCATGAAGACTTTACACCCCATAAGTATGTACACTCTTCCACGCGGGGGAGTGCAAAGGGGGGGTACA
>SNQJ01S0008606.1:74576-98391 GCA_010110895.2 Picea sitchensis | reverse complement strand
CATTTAACATTGGCTGAAAAATCAACGAGACTGAAACTGGGTTGGGGTCTGAAAAGTTAACATTGTTCACACTCCCACGACTACAGAAAACAGTAATCTCCATGATCGCAACAAAACAAAAGTTTATTTTCTGCTAATTTTTTTTTATGCTGAAACTGTGCTGAAACTGGAGTTTCGGCATTTAACATTGGCTTGTACTAATTATTTTATTAGAAATAAATTTGATTAAAAATGTAATATTTTATTTAACACGTTTTTTTTATGAATTGTGAACTTAATTTATTATTGTCAATTGAAATGCATTTTTTCTACGAACTTTTCATTCTAGAAGGGTTGCATGATTATATACCCTTCTCACAGAAATTAGAACCTGCCCTTCAAATTTGATCACTGATGGTACCTGCTGCTATTACTGACGTTTATTCGCAATAATCTCAAGAGCCGAGTCCAATTGATTTTCAGGAGCGAGCTGGAGCGTCTTATGCTGGGATTAGGATTCTGCCAAGCGAGATACTCAGGTTCAGATAGATTGATGGGTACTACTGGCTTTGCGGGCCCAGATCTATCCTTTATGTTATGCCTTTTATTACTGTTTTTTCCTCTTCTCATCCTTCGAAAAGCAAAGTTTCGGATATATTATTTCCTTGAACTTTTTTATTCCTTGCCTATTTCTAGCATTAATAGGTCATTGAGTTTATCTAATATCATTTTTAAGTGATAGTTCTTAACTAACACACCATTAAATTTCATTGTGATGTATTCTAATAATAAATGTCATTATTATTTACAAAGTATTTAGAAAGATATCTCATTGGATACTCATAATTAGCATCACCCTCTATAGTTTTCAAAAAAATAAATTGGACACGTGTTACATAATAGCCTTTTTCGGGGGTGACACTTAATTTCCAAATTTTTTTTGAAGAATGTATTACATAATAATCTCTTTGGGGTTATGTTGGTCTATATTTGACACCAGACATTGCATAATAGCGAAGTGGAAATAATTACATCAGCCATGCTAAGCTAGCAAGCAAACCAATACACTACAACTTCCACTTAAAAAAATTAAAAGGTTTGTCTAATGAAATGGCTTTTTTGGGGGATATAAATCTGCGGGAAATCACTATTTTTTATTGTTTAAAATCCATTTCTAAATACAGATATGGATTCAACATACTAAAAAATTTTGGAGACACTGGAATTATGCAAAAATAATCATTCAAATCTGTAGATCTAATAATTTCTAGCTAGATTTCGAACAAAAATCCTATAAAAAAAAATCACTCCGTAAAACGTTAAAACGTTTACACCACCGCATTTGAAACCATCAATAAAGAAACTACCCCGTAATGGAAAATTTGCCTGTTCAAATCGACAATCGATAATGATCACACCGTACTACACAGTCAAGTCAAGTAATCGATCCGGAGAGAGCGTATATTTTACGATGGTTACAAGTCAAATGTAATCCTATTCTCGTTCGCTATTCTTATCGTTTGCCAACTACACAATCGTAGTACACACTCAAGTCATCAATACGTTTTAGAGACTTTCTTTCTCATTAAGAACGCTGGATATATGCGCGTGCGTTCCGGTGGGTCGTCGACGTGGCAACGCTCGACTCTGCTGCTGGTCACTCTGGGGGCGAAAAGCCATGTTTTCCACACGGCATTCCCGCCTTCCAGATAATAACCTTTGACGGGCCGCCGGTGAAGACTGTAGTTACGGTTATGACCAGGAATGCACCACCGATAAAGTAACTGAATTATATATATAATGGTAGCCTGCCTCATAACTTGCAACGATTGCTCATTGCCTTTATCAATTTCAAGTTTCAATTCAAATCATGGCCGCATTGCATCGTCTGCTTATGATAACTGGAGTTGCCTTTACTTTCCTCTGCATCATTTCGCCCTACACGGCCTCGGCGGTAAAAGGTGGGTACTGGCCTGCTTACAGCTACTCCTACTTCCCTCCTTCACAAATCAACACGTCCCTGTACACTCATCTCTACTACGCCTTCGTAGATGTTGACAACCAGACGTTCGAGGTGGGCGTGAGTCTGGAGAACCAGGAGAGCATCCAAAAATTCACGCCCACAGTGCAGACCAACAATCCCTCGGTGAAGACATTGCTTTCCATTGGAGGAGGAGATGCCGACATCAGCACCTTCGTCAAGATGGCGGCCGACGCGTCATTACGCAAAGCGTTCATTGATTCGTCCATAGCTCTGGCCAGGAACTATTCCTTCCACGGGCTAGACCTTGACTGGGAGTATCCACAGACTGTGGAGGAAATGAACAACTTGGGGCAACTATTCTCTGAGTGGAGATCTGCCATACAAGCAGAGGCTCAAGCCACGGGCAATGACCCTCTGCTCCTCACAGCGGCCGTCTATTTCTCTCACGAAATCAGCGACGTTGTAGAATATCCCACTACAGTCGACAATCTTGACTGGGTGAACATAATGACCTACGATTTCTACGGTCCTTGGACGCCGAATAACACCGGAGCACCCGCGGCCCTCTACGATCCCGATTCTGATACCAGCACCAGCTTTGGGGTCCAATCATGGCTGGACGCCGGCTTGTCTTCCAGTAAAGTGGTCATGGGAATGCCCCTCTATGGGCACTCTTGGAAACTCCAGAGCGCGGGGGAGGTGGGAATAGGCGCCCCAGCTACTGGTGTAGGTATAAAAGATGGTTCCGTTACCTACTCTGATATTCGGAACTTCATTGAAAGTAATACAGCCACGGAGGTGTTCGATAACACCACAGTCTCGGCTTATTGTTACGCTGGACTCGACTGGATTGGCTACGATAACGACCAGTCCGTTGCCAGGAAAGTGGTGTTTGCGAAACAGGAAGCGCTGTTGGGCTATTTCTTCTGGAACGTCGTGCAGGACACTGCCGATTGGGTTCTCTCCCGCACAGGTAACGTTATACAATTTTAGTTAAGAATTCCAAGATGTTTATTTGATTCATTCGCTACTCGTTTTGGGTCTATAAATTTCATTTATTCCCGAATTGAATTTGATTTCTCGTTTGTTGTAACATCTATGTATGCAGCTTCGGATTCATGGGACGGATGATGTCGAAATACCAGTTCTTCTACTGTCGCATCTCTATCGGCTGTCTGTTCATCACTTGTAATTCCATATGTATTTACCGAGGATTATTTAACAATCCCGTTACCGAAATCAATAAATAAATAATACATTTGCGGCAGTGCATATTTATTATGAATCCTGCTCTGATTCCGTCTCTGACTTCGTTAGAAGTATGATAATGGATTTTCGATTTTTTTTTGGGGGTAAGGCAAGCCCAGGCATGTTATGGTATGTGTTTTAAAAATATTTATTATAATAATAATATTATAATTTTATGATGAGTTATTATTATTATAATAATAATAATTTAAGTTTAAAGTTATTTTTAAGTTATACACAATTGGTGTATGAATTTTTTTGTTGTTGATGGAATAAAAGATTATTAAAGTCCTGGAAAAAGAATGTATATCTACCCACTCTAGAGTTAAACCTATAACTTCCACCTAATCAATACTTGCATTATCTAATTTGAAATTTGAAAATTGAAATCATCACTCAATAACAACAAATAACAATAGCAACAGTGTTTTGATGATACTTCAAACCCTTTCAAAGTTAGAGACGTATCTTAAATTAATTTGTAAGAAATGGAAATTTTGATGGCGCACCAAAAAAAAAAAAAAACTTTTTTTTCATTAAGTATTCACATAATAATATTAGTACTTTTTCAATTCTTTCCACACATCCAACTTATTTTAAACTTGGATACATTGATTGAGAGAATTTCTCAACAACCACAACAAATTTTAAACAAACCACAATTTAAACATTATTCTTAACACTCCCCTTTAATCTTTACTTATCTTTACTTACGAATACCAATAGTGTAAACATATTCAAGAATTATGTCACAATTGTCAGATATGGTCTTCACTAGCACTCACATCCACTCTAGTCTTCTCGGTTTCAGTTCTTTTCTTCTCCACACATTTGAGCTTTCCATTTCATTCATTTAAAATATAACTGCTTCTGACCATTGTTGACGAACTTTGCAGAATTGACGCTTCTCGATCTCTTGAAGGACAGTCTTGATACTGAAGTACTCTATGGAACTGCTACCATCTGTGAATACATGACCCTCCGCGCTATTCATTAGTTATGTAGGATAACATTCTGAATACAGAATATCTTCAACAATCAATTATACAATTTGAGCTTATAAAAAATAACATGTACTGATGCTCCCGTAGCACAACGGGTCACATCAGCTTGAACTTATTAAGACCAACCTGTAACTAATGCTCCCGGAGCACGACGGGTCACATTAGCATATAACAACTTATTTGACCTGTTCTTTATGGTTCTTCATCATATGATTTTATAGACTTTCACACTACAATAGCAATAGCATAATATAAATATCAAACCTACAACTATACACACGAACAAACACACAAGATAACTTAGGTCTCCTTTTTACTTTTAGAAAAGTTTTAGAGATGGTTCCTCATCACTATTTGATTCTGATGAGTCATCCAAGTTGGAAATATTTGCACTTTGGTTTCCATTTAAAAGATCATTTGCACGGATTCTGCAATTCCATGCAATATATCCATATTATTTATGATAGTGGAAGCATTCTCTTGAACTCTTGGTTTTTTTCATCTAATCCTTGGAGAATAGTGCCATTCCATGTTGAATATATGTGTCTTATGTATTCGTCCTTTTTTCTTCAACCATAAGTGATGCAATCATTACTTCTAAATATTGAGAGGACATTTGACTTAATGTAAATACAATATTGTTATACTTAGGAGATAGACTATTTAATAGAATTGCTTCAGCATCTTCTCCATCTAACTTAGCACCAATTTCAGTTAATTGTCTTAAAAGAGACTTTAAATCATTTATATGATTGGCCAGAGGTGTCTCATTATGCATTTTAAGACTAAAGAGTTGCAATTTTAGAGAAAACTTTGCATGTATAGCCTTTTCCCCAAATAATTTACTTAATTATTCCCAAATTTCTTTAGATGATTTTGCTAAATCAACCAAATGTAACTGAGTGTTTGAAAGGGCCAATCCAATAATAGCCTTAGCCTTGTCTTCCCTCTTCTCCCATTCACTTAATAGCTTGACATCACTTGGTGCTTTTTCATTTCCTTTTACTATACTCCACAAACCCTTGTTCATAGATGCATTTGTATTTTAACTCTCCACGTATGAAAATTTATGCCTTTAAATTTCTCTAAAGGTAGAGACTCCATGTTTAGAGAAGCATTGTTACCTCTTAGCAGCGGTGGCAACAACTTCCTCCCACACGGAAATTTGTAGTTGGCAACACCTTTGAGCAAGTTCAATGATTTTTCAAATGATGGCAGGAACAGAGTGATTGATAGCTTGCAGACTGAATGATACAGATTTGAAAAAAAAGTGATATTGCAGCTCCAATGATTCGACCCAACAAATATTCTTCAACAACAATGCGTCTCCTTGTGCAACAAGCTCCTCTAATGTGATAGAGCAGTGACGATTTGCGATAAAGGTGGATACAGTAACATGGAAGCGTAGATCTCTTGTGAATGACGATTTTCACACAGAAATAAAATAACACAACACAACCTCGACCTGCAATTTTCTCCTTCAACGACTTCTTCTAAGGCATCGAATCTTCTCTAGTTCTACAAAACGCGGCTTACACACAATAAAACATTCACTCTAACAATCACTCACACAAATACGGTCACACACTCCTACAACAAATTGACAATTACTGCTCTCACATTTTCCTGGCCTTCCCGTGAGGGAATCAAGCCAGAACACACTCTAATACCAAAATGGAAATCTTTATTGCACACAAAAAACTTGTTTTCTATTACGTATTCACACAATATTAATACCTTTACAATATTGTTATCAAATCCAACTTATTCTAAACTTGGATATAGTGGTTGAGAGAATTTCTCAACAACCACAACCAATTCTAAACAAACCACAAAGTAAGCATTATTCCTAACAATAAGCCATTCCAAAAAACCATGGAGATATAAAAGTATGACTTTGAAAGCGATGTGGAATTTAGAGAACCTATTTTTCAATTTTAAAGCAATTAATTGTTATGTATATCTGAAAATGTTAATTTAAATTTTAAAAACATGTTTATAATTTATTTTACTAAATATTTTATATTATTTTAATTTTTAAAAATTAAAGTTTTTATGTTATTTATATAACTTAAATGAATTTAATATATTTATAATGTGATAAAGATATTTAAATAAATTTAATATCCTTAAATTTGTTTAGATCCATTCCGAAGATATTTATATATTCATTTTAAAGATAGACCTTCATAAATGAAAACGCGATGACCACCGATTTTTTAATTTAGATTTTTGCTTCCTTTTCCTCTTTCATTTATCTCGTCCTTATCATCTTTGACTTATACTTTTCTTTTGATGCATGCACATTATACAATCTTTTCTAGAGCCTCATATTGACTTTTATACTTTCCTTTTGATGCAAGCACATTATACAATCCTTTTTAGAGCCTCATATTGACTTTTTATCCATTTGGAGATGATTCTTTTGCTTGTAAAAGCATCATATTGACTTTTGTGCTTGTCCACACTGTTTTTTGGGTTTAAACTAAAAAACATTGCCTCATAATGCATTTCCTCATACATCTAGATCGTATGACTTTGCATGGATTACATAATCTTATTGCAGTTACACGTGACACAGCAGTGTTTTCGTTATTTTTGTTTCTTTCCATTTTTTTTTTAAATTTATATATTTGTTAATGTGAATTAAAATTAATTTGATTTATTTTATATATGTTAATTTTTAAGAGGATTTGGTATCACATTTTAATGTGTATAACAAAAAAACACAATAATAATATTAATTAATTATATAATAAAATGTTAAAAACAAAATTTAAATGGAAAATTAATAAAAGTTACAAATAAAGTAAATGTTAAAAAAGTTGTAATATTAAGTAATGATTATTGAACAGGGTGTGTTGGAGGGAGAATGGAGGCTAAAGTTGTAGGGTGAGTGCTTAGGGTTCTATGTCTTATGATGGTACACATCTCATTGTTAGGAGGGAATTTGACAGGTACAAGACTGTGACACAGGGCACTAGATTCACAGTAGGGATGGCAAAGCATCATGTAGTTTTGGAAAACGGGGAAAGAAGACTTTTAAGGATGTCATGGTGGGGATTCCCACGTCATAGTTGGAAGATGTAGAAATGGGGTGTGTAGACAATGGGAAGACAGATCCAGAGGATTAGGGAAACAAGGGTAGAAACAAGGAACGAGAGGATAAGCGTATGGGTGAGTGCAAGAAGTTAATGGCCGAAAAAGTGGCAAGGGCATGAGTAAGAATGAACACTCCTAGGAACGCGTGTGTGTTCCTATACCTATAGGTTTGGATGTGATCGAACCTCCACGTCGATTTCCATGTAGGTTTATTGGCAGGGATTCATGCACATTCTTAAGAATGCGTGCGCGATCTTACTGATAAAATTATTTAAAGGGCCCAATCACGTTTCTCTGATTGGGTAAATATAATGGAGCTAGAGAGGAGGAAGAAAGGGAGGATCTTGCCACCGTGTCTAGGTATGTTACATTTTTATTAATTTTAATCCAATTTATTCATTCCAATTTAGTATTTTGCTCCCAATAATTTAAATTAAAAGAAAATTTGTAATTTTGTATTTTAAATAAAAAATGAACCGAATTTACATGCCATGGATTTTAAACTACAACATATATAATACAATAGAACCCCAAGACAATTTAAAATGCTCAAAAGAAAACCAAGGAGATCAAAACCCCAACCCACCACCACCACACGATGTATACACTGAAATTGATGAGGGGTTGGTTATACTACGAACCCTTGAGGAACAATTAAAGGAGACTAGAGAGCCTAGCAGAGTCTCATTGGCCACTTCTTTGGACATCATTGTGCAGTCCATTGAAAGTGCCCAAGGGAAATTGACCTCTATTTCTAATTATAGGGAAAGAATGTACGAGTACTAAAACACTGGTTTGGACAGAAACCAAGTCAAAGAATTATGCATTTCAAAGCAACAAATATTGTCTATTTTGGGAGATCCTAGAAATGAACAAGAACTACCATTGACCAGGAAACACATCTCCACTGACTGGTGCATCCATCCCTAGATTAGTCAAAACTGGATGGACAGGTGGTATACGGTTTCTAATAAACCTCCCCGCAATGACAGGGAGATGCCCTTATATTTTCTGAGGAAATTATGGGCTGAATTTATTACAGGTAAGCATGTCAACTACTTTGACATTGGTGACTTCCATGGGGTCGGTCAAGGGTCCGCACAAGACCGAGAGCATGCTAGGCGTGACCCCGTGTTAGGTCCCCATCCCCCCAGGCAAAGGCCTAACCCCCATACCCAACATCCTTCTGTTGTAGAGAACTTGCAACTAGTACATCTAGCCATCTCATCATTGACTCGTAGTCTAGTGCAACATTGATCCAGATTATTTTCGGAACAAAATGAAAGCAGAGATATTACAATGAAGTGCACATAAATATTACTAGAAATAGAGAAATACAATAATACATTATTTCTATTAATGAAAGAAATGTACAGAGACTGTAAAAATACAAAGTGAAAGACTCGTTAGATTGGTGGTAGCTTATCTCTAAGAATAGATGTGATGGCTACGCTCATTCGCAAGATCACTACAATGAGGCTCTGAAGGCCTTTTTATATTAAACATGAATGCCAAAACCCTAGACATCCAAAAACCTAACCCTAGGAGATGAAGCGCCAAAATTCATGTGGGCCCTGTTGGGGTAAGTTAGTACATCAACTTCTTGGGGTCGTAACTTTCGCATACGATCTCCGTTTTAGGCATCTGATAGCCCGTTGGAAAGGCCTTTTCAAGAACTACACATTATGCCATCTAAATTTGACTTTGTCTACAGTTTGACTGTGGCAAGCCAATAAAACACTGTTTAGGGCCCCAAAACGGTCCTGGAAGTACAAAAAGATGCACTAACATGAAAACTTCCAAAATAAGCCAGTTGGAATAGGTGGGCAGCCACCATTATCGACCTGGATGTTGTGTAGGGATTTAGGATAGCCCTGAAAGTGAAGAAACTACAATTACAATGAAATGTCCCAATTACAGAGAAACATGTTGAACTGAAAAATTGTCAAGATGAGCCAATTGAAATTTGGAATAGGTGGGTGGCCACCAATATCCACCTGGATCAATCCTCCCCCATTAGGAAGAAATGGTCTCCATTGGTTTGAGTGCTCGAGGAAGAGGGGAAAGCGTTTGTTGAATCTGAATCTTGGTGAGTTGTGTGCCTTGCTGGAGAAGTTACGTTGGTTGCTTTGTGGAAGGTTGTCACGAACCTGTTGTAGGTGGGGTTGAATATGTTCCACCAACTTGTTATCTCTAGGCTTGACAGGGCATTATGTAGGCACCATCATAGGTGAAGAAACAATATCTTCTTTCTCTTCTACAAGCTACTTCTATTGGATAAAAGGTGCTAAGGTTGCAGTGGTTGCAGTGACCTTCTGTGCATCCTTTGAATAGACTGTGAAGAAGCTGAATTTTGTAGTATGAGAGATTATCTTGCATAACTTTTTTGGTGGAACATTAGTCAAAAATATCTCTGGTTTTTTGTAGAGTTGACCCCCCAAAGTAATAATTACACTATGGGGTCGAGACTCATAAACAACATGACATTTCCACATATATGGTTGGCCCAAAACAACATCACAGACATCAAGAGGGGAAGCATCACACACTACCTCATCCTTGTAGGGTTGGATGACATAGGACATGCGACACTGTTGGTTGACACATAGATCTTGTCCCTGGTGAAGCCACACGATGTTGTATGGTTGCGGTTGTGGTGTTGTCGACAACCCAAACTATTTGATGACCTCAGCTAAGATGATGTTCTTCTAACAATGAAATGAAACAGGGTCCCCTTCGCCCAAATCTGTGAATGGAAGAGGCTCTCCCCCTCTTTGGGATCTACTGGCTCTTCTGGTTGAATTGTTGTGGCCGCGACAGTAGCAGTGGGGTCTGCATTGATGATCTGTCTTTTTTCATTATTTTCTGGATCAAATTTCGAATCAGGTTTTGGCTCCTTGTCTTTTATCTCTACAACCAATGACTATTTCGAGCGACATTCATCGGTGTTGTGCCAGGGGATTTTTTCAAAGTCGCACCACTCCATAGTGTCATTCTTCATCTTTCCTTTTGTTCTCACATTAAGTTTTCAAGGGCCGCAGGTCGCATCCATGAGCACAAAGAAACACTTAGAGTGGTCTAATATGGACTAAAATCAAGCGAGCGAGCAAGTTCATTTTTCAGCAAAGGAGATTCCATTCAAAGTTTAGATTAGCGGCTCATGGGCTTTCGGGAGTCCAAAATTGTGTGAAGTATAATGCTAGGGAAAAAAGTCTGAAGTGTCGAATTGCCCAAAATCCCGAAGCACCTGAAGTCCCGAAGTGGCCGAAGTCCTGAAGAGTATCTCAGTCGTCCGATTCTGGAGGCCATGCGTCGTCAAATCCTTAACTCCAGAAGATTTTCTTGGGGAAAATAAAGTTTGAAGTTTGAAAAGTCTGAAGCCTGAATCGCGAAGCAAATCTCAGCCGTCGATTTGAAAAGGGAAGATCTGATCCATTGATCTAAAGAGGAAAGATTTGAGCCGTTGATCATAAATGTTTGCCCAAAATTACAAGATTGACGACTACCGTCCATTGCGGGGACACGACGTGCTCAGGTGATAATTTTCTTGAACGGTCCCACAATTGAAACCGTGGTTTGGAAAAAGTAATACGTGGCAAAACGTGGTGGATTGCGGGCTCAAAAGTGGTGTGAACCCAAACCACCTTTGAGCGGCCCCGCAATCACGCGTTTATATGGTGTCCTATTTGAGAGCAGCGTGTGCCCGCCCCCTTGGCATTAAGCTGCGTTTCAATATCTATGCAGGTCGCTAGTGAAAGTGAGAGAGGCGGTTGAAAACTCGTCTCACCACATAAATGGAAAACATGCAGAGAACGACTTGAAAGGCAGACTGTCAATCTGAAGCTTCCTTATGGACAGATTTTCCTGTAAACACATAACTGCGCTTGACTCACATCTGACATGAGGAGGCCTTAAAAATCTGACAGAGTAGGCACCGACTGAAAATGTTAATGCGGTGGTTCGATCACACTCCTGGTGGTTGCAACATTTTTAGTATATATAGGCAGTTTTGATATTTTGTTGTTGTCGATGGTTGAGTAGTGCTCCCATATTGTAAAGTTTTGATGAAGCTTTTGGTTCTACGGTTATGTATTTGGATCTGAGACTTCTTGTTTAATGAACGTCAACTTCTTTTTCATCATATTTTCCTCTGATACTGAAGTGTCCATGATTGAAGGATTCACATGGATTGTTTTGACTGTATTGTAATGTATGTTTGATTGCGGTGTTGTTATTTACGTTCTTCGGTTTCTGAAGTTTTGAATTCAGAGGATATTTTATTTGAAAACTTTTCTTCCTTGAAACATTTGGAAGGCCTGATGTCTGATGAATTCTACATTCCTCTTATTAAATTCTTCCCTCTATTCACCCCTACTCCAACTTACTGATTGA
This sequence comes from Picea sitchensis, assembly GCA_010110895.2. NCBI lineage: Eukaryota > Viridiplantae > Streptophyta > Pinopsida > Pinales > Pinaceae > Picea > Picea sitchensis. Next base: position 86,682 of record SNQJ01S0008606.1, on the reverse strand, counting down.
AGTTAATTAATACCTCACTTGCATGTGCATGCAGTCAGTTTCACAAGGTTAAAACGATATCATCTTGAGTCTATTACCCATTTACCTCTTTAAAACCAACCTATGACATAAAAAAACCGATGGGTATTGGGCTTACCTCCAACACAATTTGGAAGTGACTTCTAGTGCTAAAATTCATGGCGTTGTTGTCGAGGATGAAATTGAAGACACCTTACGAATTTAGAATGACAATGAACTTTTGATTAGAAGGTGCATCAGATATAAGAACCTTTGAAGATTGCGCTTGCACGGCTTAGCTCAATGGTGACTCCACTAAGGAGACTCCATTGTTTCAATGCGGCTACTTCTAGTTTTATTTGAAGCTTTTCCTCCTTAGGCTGTTGGAAGACCTGATGTCTACGGTAGACCTCTACACTCTCCTCACCAAATTCTTCCCTCTATTCACCCTTACTCCAACTTACTGATTGAAGTTAATTAATACCTCACTTGCATGTGCATACCAGTCCAGTTTTCTGAGTTAAAACGATATCATCTTGAGTCTGTACCCATTTTACCTCTTTAAAACCAACCCGTGACATAAAACTATGATGGGTACTGGGCTTACCTCCAACACAATTTGGAGGTGACTTCTAGTGCTAAAATTTATGGCGTTGTTGTCGGGGACCAAATTGAAGACCTGCCCCTGGGTAGAATGACAATGAACTTTTGATTCTGAAGGTGCATCAGATATAAGAACCTTTGAAGATTGCGCTTGCACCTGGCAACTCCACTGTGGTGACTCCACTAAGGAGACTCCATTGTTTCAATGCGGCTACTTCTAGCTACACCTGAAGCTCCCTGGGAGAACAAAATGATCAGATCTGGTCTTTGATGGTGAACAAAGACCAGACACACTCATTCTGCATATCATTCACCTGGCGACTCCATGATTAAAGAATCGATTGGAAACTCCACTAGTTTGAGATGGACAAAATCTTGGCTCGGAGGTTTGCTCCTTTTAATTTCTATGTTGTTCTTGGTTTTCCAAATGTTGTTCCTACTGTGGATCAGTGGGTTGATTTTTTTCCCATATTTAGAGAACACAGAGATGACAACCCCTGCCAAGCATCTCTGTGATTTTCATGAACTCATGCATCAGTGGAAGATACATCATGAGGATGTATTAATGAAGATTTTCATGTTCTCATTAGATGGGTATGCTCATGAGTGGTATCAATCCTTGCCCTTGCTAGCATCTCCTCCCTGAGAGAGTTTCATGTAGCTTTCAATACTCAATGTCAAAATTTGTACTCCTCTAAGTTAATTTGTCATAACTATTATGAGGAATATAGATATGGTGTTCAACACATAGTTCATTCTTGCGAAAGCTGTGAGGATGAGGGGTATACCTCAGAGGAGTTGATAAATATGGTATCACTTTCTACAAGAATGGAAAAATTGGAGGCAGATCGTGCTTGCTACTCTTATGAAGGAGATGCAGAGGATATTTCGATCCTTGAAATAGATGTTTTTGGCAGCCCTACTTATGATAAAGAAGTGATTTCAAATACTGACCAAGAGAAACCAAATTTTGATGAATATCCCAATGAAGCAGAGGAAGAGCCAGAGGGACAGTTTTTCTCCTATCTAGAGCCTATCAGTGAGAAAACATCGCCCAGGACCAGTCATCCTGCATCGACTGTTCACCCACCTATGCTTACCATAGATATTCAGCCCTGTGTGAGCAGTTGTGGAGTAGATCGAGCTGTCTACTACAAATTTTCTGGAGTTTTCCACTCATTCTATGAGCCTGTCAGCAAGTACTTGGAGTGGCATTTCCTTCATATCTTGGAGCCTCCCAACTTGATCTCAACTTCAACATTTGGAGAGAAATTGAAGGATGAAATCGTTCTTCTATCATGATTGCAATATATGTTATCAATCACTGACATAGTAAGCGAGTTTCCAGTTAGGAAGCCACTTGAATGGCTATGGTGGAAGTTTTCTTTCACCTAACATTTTTGTAAAATTCAGTTGGCTTAGGTGTTGTACATAAATAAGCTCCTTCTGGAGCATGTGTGTTTTCTTTCTTTTTGTAAGTAGAGTAGTGTACATATTTCCCTATTTTCTTCGACGAAATTTTTGAGCTAGACTCCATATCCCAACAACTAAGGCATTGAAACTGCGAGTTCTTGGCATCTCACAGGGAGCATGCCATCCCTTGTGGAGCCAAATGTTATCACATTAAGTTGTCAAGGGATGCAGGTCACAACCATGAGCACAAAGCAACACTTAGAGCGGTCTAATATGGACTCAAATCAAGCGAGTGAGAAACTTTGCTTATCTTGGCACCATCGTAGGTGAATAAACAATATCTTCTTTCTCTTCTACAAGTTACTTCTATTGGATAAAAGGTGCTAAGGCTGCAGTGGTTACAGTGGCCTTCTGTGCATCCTTTGAATAGACTGTGAAGAAGCTGAATTTTGTAGTATGAGAGATTATCTTGCATAACTGTTTTGGTGGAACAATAGTCGAAAATACCTCTGGTTTTCTGTAGAGATGACCCCCCAAAGTAATAATGACACTATGGGGTCGAGAATCATAAATAACATGACATTTCCACATATATGGTTGGCCCAAAACAACATCACAGACATCAAGAGGGGAAGCATCACACACTACCTCATCCTTGTAGGGCTAGATGCCATAGGATAAGTGACACTATTGGCTAACACAGAGATCTCGTCCCTGGTGAAGCCACCCGATGTTGTATGGTTGTGGGTGTGGTGTTATCGACAACCCCAACTATTTGACGACCTCAGCTAAGATGATGTTCTTTTGGATTCCTCTATCAAAAATCAAATGCAATGGGGTCCCCTTCACCCACATCTATGAATGGAAGAGGCTCTCCCCTTCTTCGGGATCTACTGGCTCTTCTGGTTGAATTGTTGTGGTCACGACAGTAGCAGTGGGGTTTGCATTGATGATTTGTCTTTTTTCATTATTTTTTGGATCAAATTTTGAATCAGGTTTCGGCTCCTTGTCTTTTATCTCTACAACCAATGACTGTTTCAAGCGACATTCATCGGTGTTGTGCCAGGGGATTTTTTCGAAGTCGCACCACTCCACAGTGTCATTCTTCGTCTTTTCTTTTGTTATCACATTAAGTTGTCAAGGGCCACAGGTCACATCCATGAGCACAAAGAAACACTTAGAGTGGTCTAATATGGACTAAAATCAAGCGAGCGAGCAAGTTCAGTTTTCAGTGGAGGAGATTCCATTCAAAGTTTAGATTAAAGTTTTGATGAAGCTTCTGGTTCTCTGGTTATGTATTTGGATCTGAGACTTCTTGTTTAATGAAAGTCAACTTCTTTTTCATCATATTTTCTTATGATACTGAAGTGTCCATGATTGAAGGATTCACATGGATTGTTTTGACTGTATTGTAATGTATGTTTGATTGTAGTGTTGTTATTTATGTTCTTTCAGTTTCCTGAAGTTTTGAATCCAAGAGGATCTTTTATTTGAAGCTTTTCCTCCTTAGACTGTTAGAAGACCTGATGTCTACGGTAGACCTCTACACTCTCCTCACCAAATTCTTCCCTCTATTCACCCTTACTCCAACTTACTGATTGAGTTTAATTAAGACCTCACCTGCATGTGCATACCAGTCCAGTTTTCTGAGTTAAAACGATATCATCTTGAGTCTGTGCCCATTTTACCTCTTTAAAACCAACCCGTGACATAAAACTGTGATGGGTAATGGGCTTACCTCCAACGCAATTTGGAGGTGACTTCTAGTGCTAAAATTTATGGCGTCGTTGTCGGGAAACGAATCGAAGACCTTTCCCTGGGTAGATCGACAACGAACTTTTGATTCTGAAGGTGCATCAGATATAAGAACCTTTGAAGATTGCACTTGCACCTGGAAACTCCATTGTGGTGACTCCACTGAGGCGACTGCACTGTTTCAGTGTGGCTGCTTCTAGCTACACTTGAATCTCCCTGGAAGATCAAAACGATCAGATCTGGTCTTTGATGGTGAAAAAAGACCAGACACACTCATTCTGCATATCATTCACCTGGCGACTCCATGATTAAAGAATCGATTGGCGACTCCACTGGTTTGAGATAGAAAAAATATTGGCTCAGAGGTTTGCTCTTAATTTCTATGTTGTTCCTGGTTTTCCAAATGTTGTTCCTACTGTGGATCAATGGGTTGATTTTTTTCCCATATTTAGAGAACACAGAGATGACAACCCTGCCGAGCATCTCCATGATTTTCATGAACTCATGCACTAGTGGAAGATACATCATGAGGATGTATTAATGAATATTTTCATGTTCTCATTAGATGGGTATGCTCGTGAGTGGTATCAATCCTTTCCCCTGCTAGCATCTCCTCCCTGAGAGAGTTTCATGCAGCTTTCAATACTCAATGTCAAAAGTTGTATTCCTCTGAGTTAATTCGTCATAGCTGTTATGAGGAATATAGATATGGTGTTCAACACATAGTTCATTCTTGCGAAAGCTGTGAGGATGAGGTGTATACCTCGGAGGAATTGATAAATATGGTAAAATCACTTTCTGCAAGAGTGGAAAAATTAGAGGCAGATCATGCTTGTTGCTCTTATGAAGGAGATGCAGAGGATATTCTGGTCCTTGAAACAAATGTTTTTGGCAGCCCTACTTATGATGAAGAAGTGATTTCAAATACTGACCAAGAGAAACCAACTTTTGATGAACATCCCAATGAAGCAGAGGAAGAGCCAGAGGGATAGTTTATCTCCTGTCTAGAGCCTATCAGTGAGAAACCATCGCCCAGGACTAGTCATCCTGCATCGACTGTTCACCAACCTATGCTTACCATAGATATTCATCCCTGTGTGAGCAGCTATGGAGCAGATCGAGATGTCTATTACAAATTTTCTAGAGTTTTCCACTCATTCTATGAGCCTGTCATCGAGTACTTGGAGTGGAATTTCCTTCATATCTTGGAGTCGCCCAACTTGATCTCAACTTCAACATTTGGAGAGAAATTGAAGGATGCAATCGTTCTTCTATCACGATTGGAATATCTTTTATCAATCACTGATAGAGTAAGTGAGTTTCCAATTAGGAAGCCACTTGAATGGCTATGGTGGAAGTTTTCTTTCACCTAACATTTTTGTAAATTTTAGTTAGCTTACGTGTTGTACATAAATAAGCTCCTTCTGGAGAATGTGTGTTTGCTTTCTTTTTGTAAGTAGAGTAGTGTACATATTTTTCGTCGACGAAAGTTTTGAGCTAGACTTCATATCCCAACAACCAAGGCATTGAAACTGTGAGTTCTTGGCATCTCATGGGGAGCATGCCATCCCCTATGGAGCCAAATGTTATCACATTAAGTTGTCAAGGGCCGCAGGTCACAACCATGAGCACAAAGAAATACTTAGAGCGGTCTAATATGGACTCAAATCAAGCGAGTGAGAAAGTTCAGTTTTCAGCGGAGGAGATTCCATTCAAAGTTCAGATTAGCGGCTCATGGGCTTTCGGGACTCCAAAATTGCACGAACTATAGCGCTAGAGAAAAATGTTTGAAGTGTCAAAGTGCTCGAAGTCCTGAAGTGCTCGAATTCCCAAAGTGGTCGAAGACTCGAAGAGGATCTCGGTCATCCAATTCTGGAGGCCATGCGTCGTCAAATCCTTAACTACAGAGGATTTGTTGGGGCAAATAAAGTTTGAAGTTTGAAAAGTCCGAAGCCTGAATTGTAAAGCAGATATTGACCATCGATTCGAAAAGGGAAGATGTAATCCATTGATCTGAAGAGGGAAGATTTGAGCCATTGATCGTAAATCCTCGCCCAAGTTCACAATATCGATGATCACAGTCCATTGCAGGCACACGATGTGCTCGGGCAATAATTTTCTTAAGCGGTCCTGCAATTGAAACCATGGTTTGGCAAAAGTAATACGTGGAAAATGGTGGTGGATTGCGGGATCAAAAGCGATGTGAACCCAAACCACCTTTGAGTGGCCCCACAATCATGCATTTATATGGCGTCCTATCCGATAGTAGCGTGTGGCAACCCCCTTGGCATTAAGTCATGTTTCAATCCTGATGCAGGTCATTAATGAAAGTGAGAGAGGCAGATGAAAATCTGTCTCACCACATAAATGGAAAACATGCAGAGAGCGACCGTAAAGGAAGACTTTCAATCCGAAGCTTCCTTATGGACAGATTTTCCTGTAAAGCACATAACTGTGCCTAAATCACATCTGACATGAGGAGGCCTGTAGAATTTGACAGAGCAGGCACCGAATGAAAACGTTAATGCAGTGGTCTGATCACACTCCTGGTGGTTGCAACATTTTTAGTATATATCGACATTTTTGATATTTTGTTGTGGTCGATGGTTGAGAAGTGCTCCTATATTGTAAAGTTTTGATTTAGCTTTTGGTTCTCTGGTTATGTATTTGGATATGAGACTTCTTGTTTAATTAAAGTCAGCTTCTTTTTCATCATATTTGCCTCTGATACTGAAGTGTCCATTATTTAAGGATTCACATGGATTTCTTTGACTGTATTGTAATGTATGTTTGATTGCAGTATTGTTATTTACATTCTTTCAGTTTCCTGAAGTTTTGAATCCAAGAGGATCTTGCATTTTAAGATTTTCCTCCTCAGGCTGTTGGAAGACCTGATGTCTATGGTAAACCTCGACAATCTCCTCACCAAAGGCTTCCCTCTATTCACCCTTAATCCAACTTACTGATAGAAGTTAATTAAGACCTCACCCGCATGCGCATACTAGTCCAGTTTTTTGAGTTAAAACAATATCATCTTGAGTCTACGCCCATTTGACCTCTTTAAAACCAACCTGTGCCATAAAAATCTGATGGGTACTGGGATTATCTCCAACGCAATCTGGAGGTGACTTATAGTGCTAACATTTATGGCACCGTTGCCGGGGAACGAATTGAATACCTCTCCCTGGGTAGAATGACAACAAACTTATTATTCTGAAGGTGCATCAAATATCGGAACCTTTGAAGATTGTGCTTGCACTTGGAAACTCCATTGTGGTGACTCCACTATTTCAGTGCAGCGACTTCTAGCTACACCTGAAGCTCCCTGGGAGAACACAACGATCAAATCTGGTCTTTGATGGTGAACAAAGACCAGAGACACTCATTTTGCATATCATTCACCTAGCGAATCCATGATTAAAGAATCGATTGACGACTCCACTGGTTTGAGATGGAAAAAATATTGGCTCGGAGTTTTTCTCCTTTTAATTTCTCTATTGTTCCTGGTTTTTCAAATGTTGTTCCTACTGTGGATCAGTGGGTTGATTTTTTTCCCATATTTAGAGAACATAGAGATGACAACCTTGTCGAGCATCTCCGTGAGTTTCATGAACTCATGCATCAGTGGGAGATACATCATGAGGATCTATTAATGAATATGTTCATGTTCTCATTAGACGGGAATGCTCGTGAGTAGTATCGATCCTTGCCCCGTGATAGCATATCCTCCCTGAGAGAGTTTCATGCAACTTTCAATACTCAATGTCAAAATTTTTATTCCTTTGAGTTAATTCCTCATAGTTGTTGTGAGGAATATAGAGATGGTGTTCAGGACATAGTTCGTTCTTGTGAAAGCTGTGAGGATGAGGGGTATACCTCAGAGGAGTTGATAAATTTGGTAAAATCACTTTCTGCAAGAATGGAAAAATTGGAGGCAGATCGTGCTTGCTGATCTTATGATAGAGATGCAGAGGATATTCCGGTCCTTGAAACAAATGTTTTTGGTAGCCCTGCTTATGATGAAGAAGTGATTTCAAATACTAACCAAGAGAAACCAACTTTTGATGAATATCCCAATGAAGCAGAGGAAGAGCCAGAGGGACAATTTATATCCTGTCYAGAGCCTATCAGTGAGAAACCATCGCCCGACACCAGTAAGCCTGCATCGAATGTTCACCCACCTGTGCTTACCAGAGATATTCATCCCTATGTGAGMAACTATGGAGAAGATCGGGTTGTCTRTTACAATTTTTCTGGATTTTTCCACTCATTCTATGAGCCTATCAACGAGTACTTGGAGTGGAATTTCCTTCATATCTTGGAGCCTCCCAACTTGATCTCAACTTCAGCCTTTGGAGAGAAGCTGAAGGATGCAATCATTTTTCTATCACGATTTTATTATCTGTTATCAATCACTGACAAAGTAAGCGAGTTTCCAGTTAGGAAGCCACTTGAATGGCTATGGTGGAAGTTTTCTTTCACCTAGCATTTTTGTAAAAGTCAGTTAGCTTAGGTGTTGTAAATAAGTAAGCTCCTTTTGGATCATGTGTGTTTGCTTTCTTTTTGTAAGTAGAGTAGTGTACATATTTCCCTGTTTTCTTCGGCAAAAGTTTTGAGCTAGACTCCATAGCTAAATAGCTAAGGCACTGAAACTGTGAGTTCTTGGCAACTCACAGGGAGCATGCCATCCCGTGTGGAGCCAAATGTTATCACATTAAGTTGTCAAGGGCCATAGGTCACAACCATGAGCAGAAAGAAACACTTAGATGGGTCTAATATGGACTCAAATCAAGCGAGGGAGCAAGTTCAGTTTTCAATGTAGGAGATTCCATTCAAAGTTCATATTAGCGGCTCACCGGCCTTCGGGAGTCCAAAATTGTGCGAAGTAGAGCGCCAGAGAAAAAGGTCCAAGGTGTCGAAGTGCCCGAAATCCTAAAGCACCCGAAGCCCCGAAGTGGCCGAAGTCCCGAAGAGGATCTCGGTCGTCTGATTCTAGAGGCCACGCATCGTGAAATCCTTAACTCTGGAGGATTTTCTTGGGGCAAATAAAGTTTGAAGTTTGAAAAGTCTGAAGACCGAATTGCGAAGCAGATCTCGGTCGTCAATTCGAAAAGGAAAGATCTGATCCATTGATATGAAGAGGGCAGATTTGAGCTGCTGATCATAAATCCTTTCCCAAGATCACAAGATCGACGACCACAGTCCATTGCGGGGATGCGACGTGCTCGGGCGATAATTTTCTTGAGCGGTCCCACAATTGAAACTATGGTTTGGAAAAAGCAATACATGGAAAAAAGTGGTGGATTGCGGGCTCAAAAGCAGTGTGAACCCAAACCACCTTTGTGCGGCCCCGCAATCATGCATTTATATGGTGTCCTATCTAAGAGAAGTGTGTGGCCGCCTCCTTGGCATTAAGCCACGTTTCAATCTAGATGCAGGTCTTTAATGAAAGTGAGAGAGGCGGTTGAAAACTCGTCTCACCACATAAATGGAAAACATGGAGAGAGCGGATGTAAAGGCGGACTGTCAATCCGAAGCTTCCTTATGGAATTTTTTTTTTATAAAGCACATAATTGCGCCTGGCTTGCATCTAACATGAGAAGGCCTACACAATCTGACAGAGCATGTGCCGACTGAAAACATTAATTCGGTGGTCCAATCACACTCCTGGTGGTTACAACATTTTTAGTATATATAGGCATTTTTGATATTTTGTTGTGGTCGATGGTTGAGCAATGCTCCCGTATTGTAAATTTTTGATGAAGCTTCTAGTTCTTTGGTTATGTATTTGGATGTGAGACTTCTTGTTTAATGTAATTCAACTTCTTTTTTATCATATTTTCCTCTGATACTGAAGTGTCCATGATTGAAGGATTCACATGGATTTTTTTGTCTATATTGTAATGTATGTTTGACTGCAGTGTTGTTATTTACGTTCTTTCAGTTTCCTGAAGTTTTGAATCCAAGAGGATCTTGTATTTAAAGCTTTTCCTCCTTAGGCTGCTGGAAGACCTGATGTCTATGGTAGACCTCTACACTCTCCTCACCAAAGTCTTCCCTCTATTCACCCTTACTCCAACTTACTGACTGAAGTTGATTAAGACCTCACCTGCATGTGCATACCAGTCTAGTTTTCTGAGTTAAAATAATATCATCTTGAGTCTACGCCCATTTGACCTCTTTAAAACCAACATGTGACATAAAAATCTGATGGGTACTGGGCTTACCTCCAACGCAATCTCGAGGTGACTTCTAGTGCTAACACCTTTACGCTTATTTTCCTATGTCTTGGACTGGTTGTCGGGAGGATGTTGGTTAGGGTCGTCTTTATCATGCTTTGGTTGTTGCCGATTTGGAGACCTAAACTCCCATTTGTTTTAGTGTCTAAATTTCTGGTCGATTTTCACAGCATATCGATAGGAATCTCCCAATGATGAGATGTTTAGGAAATCCATTTCAGTTTGGATGTACCTATGCAGATCCCCACGGTATTTTAGAACTAGATGTTGCTCACATTATTTGATACCCAGCTTGGTGCGCAAGATATGGAAAGTATTTTTGAACTCTGACATTGTTTGGCTCTTCTCTTGCCACAGTGTAGTTCATTTCATGTACTGGTCTTCATAGTTATCAACAGGGTAATATTATTCCTTGACCGCATGCACAAAAAATTCCCGAGTGGGATCAACCCCATATATTCCAGATTCTTCTATGGAACTTTTCTCTGAGTAAGTTTCTCACCAATGTTTGACATGGGGGAGATCCTTGATGAGTGCGAAGGTGATCTTTTCCCTGTCGAGAAAATTGTGAACAAAGAAATAACATTCTAGCATATTTAACCATTTTTCTAGGGCATTCGCATCTATCTGAACTTCAAATACGAGAATATCAAAATTAAATTGTACCTTGAAGGGATAGGTTCCTCCAAAGTGGTCGCTTGATGAATATGTGGTTGTTGCTATTGGTAGGCGTTGAAGGATGTGGGAAAATTTCTCCATCATTTCGTCCCTCTGTCATGCGAGATCTTGCTTAAGCAATAGGTTAATAGAATATTTTTCTCTGCCATTTTTATTTTCTTCTGCCATGGATGGTTTCTTGGGCGTGCGAGAGCGATTGTCCTCAAGAGAGGCAAGCTCGAGACCGAACTTGCTATACTCGGACCTTGTTGGGGACATGCACTGAAAAACAATCAAGAGCATCCTACTTTGATACCATTGATCTGTATTATTTTCGAAACAAAATGAAAGTAGAGATATTACAATGAAGTGCACATAAATATTACCAGAAACAGAGAAATACAGTAATACATTATTTCTATTAATGAAATAAATGTACAGAAACTGTAAAAATGCAGAGTGAAAGACTCGTTAGAATGGTGGAAGCTTGTCTCTGAGAAGAGATGCGACGACTATACTCATTCACAAGAAGATCACTACAATGAGGCTCTGAAGGCCTTTTTTTAATAAACATGAATTCCAAAACCCTAGACATCCAAAAGCCTAACCCTAGGAGATGAAGCACCAAAATTCACGTGGGCCCCATTAGGGTAAGTTAGTGTAAGTTTTAAACCTGTGAAGTAAAGCAATGCATATAGATTCTTAAGAAAAACATAAATTAATCAATGGCTCATTCACATAGTACACACAGAGATTTATACCGAAAACCCTCAACCGGGGAAAACCTTTCTTATATTCATTATATCGAATTTCACCATTCACCATACAATATATACAATGTTTTTAGGTATTCCGTAGATACCAAAACCCTAATCCCTTAATCCAGGATTAATTTATAAAACAACTAAAAATAGCAAAATCCTCTAAAAATAGCAAAAACCGCCCAAAAACAAAATTTTGGGGCGCTGCCCCGAACGCTGCGCATAACTAGGGGGGGGCATACCTAGCCCCCCTGGGACCCCCCCTAGGAAGCGCCCGGAGCACACGACACAAAGAGCACTACTAGAGGGATCGTCAGACGTAGTTGTCGAACTTGATGCGCCCACACACACACATGCAAAGAATATAACATATACCCAACATTCTCCCACTTGTTGTTTTCTTTGCATCTAGGGGTCCACATGGCTATATAGTCAACAATCCAGGGAAGCAATGCCCATTGTTACTCTACACCAGGAGAATTTTTCTGTGCTCATGGACTTTGTCAATAAATCTGCAAAATTCTTCAAAGTGTCAACCTTTTCAGCCAACACCTTCTTTTCCTCAACCATGTCTCTCACAAAGTGATACTGAACATCAATATGTTTTGTCTTCAAATGATAAGTTGGGTTCTTTGCTAGGAATATTGCACTCTGACTGTCACAATCTAATCTCACTGCTTA
>SNQJ01S0008606.1:47705-72516 GCA_010110895.2 Picea sitchensis | reverse complement strand
ATTGTTTCTGATCGCGACCCAACTTTCACAAGCAATTTTTGGCAAGAATTGTTCAAGATACAAGGCACCTAATTGCACCTCATCAAAACTTGTCATCCCCCAACTGATGGCCAAACAAAATTGTCAACAAGTGTTTGGAACCATATTTAAGGTGTTTTTCCTCGGAAAAGAAAAATCAGTGGGCTCAATGGTTACCCCTAGCTTAATGGTGGTACAACACTTCATACCATACAACTAGATGCATGACTCCTTTTGAAGTGGTATATGGACATAATCCACCTTCAATTATTTCATACTTACTCGTTTCCTCGAAGGTCCAGGCGGTTGACTTAACACTTACAGTTCGAGAGACTATTCTTCGTACCCTCAAAGAAAATTTGGTCATGGCACATAATCGCATGAAGAAACAAGCAGATCAAGGTCGCTCTGAAAGTCAATTTGCAGAAGGGGATCATGTGTTTCTTCGACTGCAACCTTACAAGAAAACTTCCCTCAAGGCCAAGCATTGTCTGAATCTAGCGGCCAAATTTTATGAACCTTATACCATTCTCAAGTGTGTGGGACAAGTAGCCTATTAGTTAGCTTTGCCCAACCATTCAAAGCTACATCTATTTTTTCATGTTTCATGCTTAAAGAAGGTGATTGGAACTAAGTGACAAATTCAAACCAACCTTCTAGAGTTAGCTGAAGAAGGATCCATTTGGCTACAAATAGAAGAAGTTTTGGACCAGTGTGAGCATCGCCTATGTCAGAGAACCATCAAGGAAGTGCTAGTCCAGTGGAAAGATACAACTCCAGCAGATTCCACTTGGGAACCAGCTACCATTCTGCAACAATTTCCTCATCTCAAGCCTTGAGGACAGGGTTGTTTTTAAGGGGTTGGACATGTTAGGGTCCTAACCTACACATAGGTAGAACAATATATTCAGATGTAATAAAGGTCAATATTAATAAGGCCTTTCAATAAAATAGAATAAGGCAGATGTAAGAAGACCTAATATAATCTTTCGCTTCTAGAAGGATCTTCCTCTGGATGCTTCTTTTTAGTATAAATAGGAGTCGAGAGTATGAGAACCCAATCTTGGATATTATTGTAATAGAGCTCTTCTCAACTGGAGGTTTCCCTCTCGAAGAGGCCCATGAATATTTCTTTCAGATTCAAAGTGCTATTTATGTTATTGTTCTCATATCATTTCAGTGCTATTGCGGTGAATGTTCTAGTTATATTGTTGTTATTCTGCCATTTCTAGCATTTTATTTCTGTTCTGCCTACATTTTATATCTGGCATATTACAACCTCCTTATTCAGTGGAGGTTTTCTCCTCTGTGGAAGAGGTACTACCAGGACCCTTTGGTTTATCAACCTTCTTATACTTTCAATCTTTCTTATAATGCCCTGTTTTACCAGACTTCCAACATTTTCTCAAATATTTTTCTGGAGACTTAGATCTACGTGTAGATTTAGGTCTCCCCCCCCGAAGACTTACCAGGATTCTTGTCTTGGGTACGACCTCTTACAAATAAAGCATATGTGTTATGACCATCCATGCTTTTCCACCTCATCTCTTTAGATAACAAGGATGCAACTACATCCTCATACTTCAATGTAGATTGCGTGGTACTACCAATTGCTACAACCAAATTATCCCAAGAGTCTGGAAAAGAACATAATAAAGTAATACACTTATCTTCTTCTGAAATCGTAATATTAACAGAGACAAGTTGACTTACCAGAGTATTACAGGCATTTAGATGTTCTATCATAGAATATCCATCTTCCATCCTAAGATGATACAACTTCTTTCGAAGAAACAACTTGTTTACCAGGGACTTTGATTGATACAAATTCCCTAACTTATCCCATAGTTCCTTGGTTGTAGATTCTCCCGAGACATTCAACAACACTGAATCTACCAGGAAGAGTCGAATAATACTCCTTTCTCTTCTATCCAACTTCTCCTAATCTTCCTTCTACATACCAGTAGGTGGTGTACTAGTAGTTTGTGTACCAGTCGACTGTGTTCCAGTAGGTTGTGTACCAGTAGGTTGTGTACCAGGATCCATAACGATCCATTATTCTTTGTCTACAAGAAGGTCCTCCATCTTGAGATTCCATAGCTCAAATTTTTTACCATTGAACTTCTCTATCTTGATTATAGATGAGCTCACCATTCCTCTTTCTATACTCGAATCTCCACTATAAAATCTCCCACTAAACCCAGGCTTATCACAGACCCAAGACAAACTTGATCTATCAAGACCGAGCCAAACCCTCAACAACAAAGGCGTCCCTCTCAAGCCAAAAACGAGCTCTGATACCACATGTAAGTTTCAAACCTGCGAATTAAAGCAATGCATATAGATTCTTAAGCAAAACATAAATTAATCAATGGCTCATTCACATAGTACACACATAGATTTATACCAGAAACCCTCAACCGGGGAAAACCTTTCTTATATTCATTATATCGAATTTCACCGTTCATCATACAATATATATAATGTTTTTAGGTATTCCGTAGATACCAAAACCCTAATCCCTTAGTCTGGGATTAATTTAGAAAACCGCTAAAAATAGGAAAATCCGCTAAAAATAGCAAAAACCGCCCAAAAACAAATTTCGTGGCCCCCCCTGGGACCCCCCCTAGGAAGCTCCGGACGCACATGACACCAAAAGCACTACTAGAGGGATCATCAGACGCATTTTTTGAACCTGACGCGCCCACACACACACATGCAAAGAATATAACATATACCCAACAGTTAGTACATCAACTTCCCGGGGTCGTCACTTTTGCATATGATATCCATTTTAGTTTTGTGATGGCCTGTTGGAAAGGTCTTTTCGAGAACTACACATTATATTGTCAAAATCTAACTTTGTCTACAATTTAACTATAGAAAGCCAAGAAAACATTGTTTATGGTCCCAAAAATTCCCTAGAAGTACAAAAAGATGCACTGTCATGAAAACTTCCAAAATAACCCAGTTGGATTAGGTGGATGACCACCATTATCCACCTAGATGGTGTGTAGGGCTTAAGGAAAGCCCCAAAATTGGAGAAACCACAATTACAAAGAAATTTCCCCATCACAGAGAAACATACTGAACTGAAAACTGTCAAGATGAGCTAGTTGGAATTTGGAACAGGTGGGTGGCCACCAATATCCACCTGGATCAAACACAATATCTTTGTTGCACCATCTTGACATAAGGTGCCTGCCAGTGACATTTATAGAAGGGTTGGAGATTCAACATGCATATGAGATTACAATGAAGTGAGGGAACATGTACATAGAAATCGTCCATGTGAACCTCAAAATGCTCGAGCTACGGGTAGACATGCTATGGGCCTATACATCCCAGTGGACATGGAGGAGGTTAGTATATTAACCCTCTCTATGTTATGCATCGCTATCTATTTATTTAATTTGTATTTTGTGTATTTATATAGATATTTGATTGTATGTTTTTGTGCAATTGTTGCATCCCAGCAGCAAACCCTCTACACCTATGGATGCATCAGTGCCTAACCCCACCATTGATGCAGTAGTAGAAGAAAATTGTTCATTGGGTGCACCGTACACATAAGTATGTATCACATTTGATAGATTCAACATAGTCATTTCTTTATTCTATGACACCCTCAAATTTTTTATATGGTCTCATGTTTCTACAGGATTTGGCACTAGACGATGTCGAGGATTGTCCATCTGGGATGGACAAGTCACCAACGTCACAGGTATCATGTGTAAAGTTAAATATCATATAATTCTCAAATTGTTTGTGTTTATATTTTTGAATTTTACTATTCGGTACTAATAGTTCAATTTTATTCATATGTATGTAGGTCGTCGATATATTTTCTAGTTATAGTAGTATTGCACCCCCTAGGATCATGGGCATTGCTTATAGGTTACCTTTCTCTAGGACTAGGGTGTTGGAATAACTTGTACAACCTATGAGGGTCCATCACATCCCACCTGTCTACCACCCATGCCCACCAACACTTTCAGCCCCATCAACAAAGACTTCCACAATAGGGGTTGTCTTGGAGCAATTTGTACAACCTAGTGCTCCATCTTCCAGTGAATCTCCATTGATGCCTAAGATATTCACGGTGAGATAATGGATTGTTGATAATTTTTAAGTTTCATGAATTTGTTTTTATTCATATTTGTTTAATTTTCTTGACTTGATCCTTGTAACTGATACAGGGTGGAATTGCAGAGAGATTGGGGTCGTAGAGGAGGGTAACACCCTCACAATTGACAGTTTCATATGTGGTGAGTTGTCTTAGGTTAAATTACAAAGTATCATTTTGTATGTGCACTAATTCATTGATGAAAAAAACTTATAACACTATTTATTCTTTGTGCAGTCTCCAGACCATCGAAGAACGCCCAGGCCTAGAACCTCTCGAGGTTCACCCTCGAGCAAGAGAATAAATATATATTTCTAGGATGCTCCTGAGGGTGGTGAGGGTGGAAATGGTTAATGATTGACCAACTACTGCCATTTTGTATCTAGGCCACGATATAGATTTTTATTTTATTTTAGGGCACTTGTTGTCACTATGTATATTGGGCACGAGTTGCCATTTTGTAAAAAATGTACAATTTAGATGATGTTGAGTATATATATATTTCATGGCACATTTTTTATGAATATCATTGTTGGGTTTTAACCCTTTTATTAGTCTTTGTCTTTTCAACTTATTATTATTTATGGGTTATCTTGATCCTACCTTACCATCATAGATTGACCCTTGTTCAGATTTGATAACCTCCCCCAAAAAACCCTTTAAAACTATCGGCCCCTCTGGTAGACCAGAAGGCAACGCAACACACAGAGTGTACTACACAGTCTCACCCGAGATAGCTCTATGGGTGGCTGCAAAACTTAGGTGTTTTCAACCTAGGAATGAGTGGATATCCATGGTTGTGTCCTGTAATATTACCTATTTAGTCTAACATTTGATTATAACAGTCATCCTATTCATGAATGTGAAATATCAGATCTAACTAGTTGATTCATTCATCTAACATTCACCATTTAATAACAATAAAGACACATGCATTCATTCACATGACATAGGTGTTACTGTGGTTCACCCCCTCCTAGGCTACGTCCACAAAGATTTGGCTTTCAATCTCTTTATTATGGTTCAGTAATATGTCATGTCATGCGTGTTTACAACTTTAGGTCTTACCCTCTTCCACAGGGTCCTTGATCCTTGTGAGTTTGCCTAGATCGCACTAGGCTCCTCAGCCTGCGATCTAACCCTCAGGATCGGGTAGCTCACTACCTCCCTAGCTCACTAGCTTACTAAGTCATACAGGTCTTACAATTCTCTGCCATATCTGTCCTCTCCTTTCTCTCCTAGTCGCCCACTGGCTCTCTACATACTACCTATTTATATTCTTGGCTCACCATCCATTACAATACATTACAAAAACCCTAACCCCAATGTCGTTAGGTCTTCCTTGCATGTGCACCTCACCTACTTTCCTCACACGTGATTCTCTTTCTTCCAGCTATCCTCTTCTCCTTTTATACTTCTCCTCCCAAAAATAACCTTTTCTCTTGACTAGGCCTACATCCAACAGGCCCCCAACAGTGACATGTGGTTCATCCTAAGCCACCTAAACTTTGTGTACTTATTCAACATCTCCTATGAGAATCTGGAACTTCTTTGTGAGTTCCCCTTCTTGTGTTTGAGATTGCACAATATTTTCTCTGAGTGCATCTAATACTTGCATTGTAATCTCCTCGTTGATCATCTCTGCACACTCTTCCTGAGTTTGTGCCATGTTCTTCTTTTCCTCTTCTGACTATGCAATGACCTCCGCTGCATGCTCTTGGAGAGGTTCCATTTGAGCTTGTCGCTCCTTCTTCTGTGTTTTTGTGGCTATGGGTTCTTCTTGCAGCTTCTTCATATCCTGTACTCCTTTGAGGCACTCAGTGATATGCATCGTCTTCTGCCTCTACTTGAGTTCCTGGATAGTTGCGCTTATCTTCTCATATTCCTGGTCCCACTACTGGACCTGTTGATCCTCCTCCAATGTTTGTCCATAGATGTGCTTCTTTATCAAACAAGTTGATAGCTGCGCTGACTTGTTGTTCCATCTCCTCCATATTCCCTAGTTCTTCCTGCTTCCTTTTCTCCTTCACCTATGGGGGAGTGGTAGGGATGAGTTGTCCCTAGAGGTTCTTGATCTCCTGCATGTATTGATCAATTGTCTGCACAATCTAATAAATCTTCTGTGTTGTCGTGAGCTCTGTTTTCTACGTGCTCTTTGAAACTATGTCATAGGGTATAGCCAATCCCTACTCGAGCCTATCTGCGTGATATTTCTCGTCTTTGGTATCAATCTTGACCTTCTCAAGCACCAACTCCAACAATTCTCTATTTTCCTTCGTCTATTACAGTTCGGTTGCATCCATACGACTGTACCTCCTATGCGACGTTGACTTGTAGTTTATATAATTCCTTGGTTGGTATCCGACCCATTACCAACTGTATTTGTGCTAGATATTTCAAGGGTGTCTGGACCACAATTTCATCCATGCACAACATGCTAGGTGTAATGTAAAATGTTGAGCTCGGTTGTGCTATTGTCTGGATCCTATCCTGCTCGCTCGACCCGGCCTTGGCCCCTGCCTGTGATGTTGTCGGTACTGATTCCATTTCTCTGTCTATCCTCTGCGTTTCTATGATATTCTCAAGGATTTGCCTCATGTTGGCCAACTCATCTTGGATCTTGTCCCTTTGATGTTGGGCTTCATCAAAATCCTCCATTGTTCAGTCCTGGACCATTTGGGCCACAAGGTCCACATTGTCCTCAGTGATTGTATATTTTGGTGGCATTTTTTGCGCCTTAGTTTTCTTGTGCGCACCCCCCGTTTGTATGATTGGCCTCTTGGTTTGGCCTTTCTCGTATTGAGTATAACTTGATGTTTTCCCCTTTGTTGTCTCAGTCTCTTTTTCTTGTTACTGCAACGCCTGGGTGTTTTTCTTCTTCCCCGCCTGGGTACCTTTCTTGGACGCACCCCCTTTCTTCTGTTGCACCTGGTTTTGACCTGTATTTGGATTCTTGGGCACTGCATTGTCTCTTGTCGGTGTATGTTCTTTCCCTGCATCAACCTCCTTATCTGTGGGAATCTCTTGATTCAGGTCTAGAACCCTCCAGTCATCGTGTCAATCCTTGATGTCCATTTCTACGTCCTCTTCCTTGATGCAATACTGCAGTTGTAGCCATTCCTTCTCAGGATCCTTCTGTGCTTGGATCCATACTGCATGCCTAGTTTCTTTAAAGTTGGCTATGAATTGATATTGTGCGACCACTTCTTGCGTAATCTGCCAAGTGTTGGCAATGATCTCCTGTAGGTCATTGTAATACCCAGTGAACATGCATGCATTCACACTATTTTTTTTAGGGTTGGAATGCTCCCCAATGATAGGTATCGCATTGTGGGACAACGAGTGGATCTCTTGGAAAAGTATGTATACTTAGGCTCCCTCCATCCGACCAAGGATATCAGGATGAGTAGCCAAGAATAGTGAAATTATGTCCCTAAGTCCTAGGCGTCCTTGCAGTCTTCCAGGAACAGATTTAACAAGTACGAGGCCCAGCTAAGTATAGCGCCTTCTGCACACTGTGTTGCAGCTGTGACGACCCTGACATGGACTTCCTCCTTATGATACTTCCTGAGTAACTTTCACACCATGATTTTTGTGGCCATTCTTGTTGTTGCATCACTAATGCGCTTAATTATGATTCTGCGTGACCCTCTTTATGTACCATACATCTTCTTCATTTCCTCGGTCAATGCCTTCTCATTTGTTTTGTCATCGATAAACTGCGCGGGTGTCTCCCCTCGAGATGAAAGCCCTGTAATATGCGTAATGCGACTTACATCTATTGAGATGGGATATTCTACCCATAGGTATCCTCCTTGGGTAACTTCCATCATCTTCTTGAAGCAAGTGCTTACATGCTGTCCCCTTCCAAAGTGTGGGATTTCCAACAAGTATAGAATATCGGTTTTGGCCAGTCAAGTTGCCCACTGTTTTGGTTGGTTAATTGGTTCATCGAAGTGTCCTATCCCCATAGTATCCAGGTACACTTTCTTGGAAAACTTCGAAAACTTGTCTGTGTCGATCACATTGTGATCTGAGTACTATAGTTTTTCCACGTGGCCTAACATGTTAGTCGCGACATGCACCCCTTCTATAATGCATGGTAAGACTATGGTTTTGGCAGCCTGCCTACGTGGTGATCTTGCTACTAGTTGCTTTCCCTTCTGTTGTGGGGGCTGACTCGAGGTTCCAACATCCATTGTTCTCTCTTCTGCATACGCCTCTTCCCGGTCGATGACATCTTCTACTACGCCCTCTTGTGGCTTCTCCAGCACGACTGTGTGTGACCTTTCTGGTTCAGTCGTTTCTATCTGATTCAAGACCGTCCCATTAAACATCAGGGCTTATTAAGGGTTCTCAGAGCCCGAAGTATCCTGTATGTTGGGTCTGCTGGCTCCGTCCTACTTCTGGCATATCGATATCCATCCCCATTGGTGTTGTCTGTTGGGTTTCCTCCACCACTGGTGTGGGGCTTCCTAGTTCCATATTGGGCGATGAGATTTAGTCTAAGTTAACAAATTCCATAGGATGAGGTGGTTGATGTTCACTTCTCTATGGTTGTTGAGGTTCTCTGAGATTACTTCGAGGTCGTCTGCAGTCCTGGCTTGACGCTCCTAGATTAGGTGGTGCCATGGTGGTAAAAATGTTCTCCCCCAAGTTTAGTTGGCTCTGTAACTTCTGAAAACTCACTCTCTACTCCGTATATGTTGTATCTTTGTGATTTTCTCAATTTCAAAATAACCCTTCTGATCCTCGTGTGCTTACCTTATATAGGAATTGTGTGAAACTTCTCGGAGACATTAACCAATTTTCATTTTGAATGAACTCGCACTTCCCACTACTTGCCATTGAATTCCCTTGTCGTTTTCAGTTGGAGCGATTAATGCAGTGTCCCGTCAACCATTCTTTTCATTCAATTTTGATAGTTATCATTTGTTGGTGCCTATTTTCCGTACATGTCATTTCCATTGTTTCCGCATTTTAGTGACCGTTGGTCCTTTATTCGTCACGCTAACGTTTCCGAGTGCCCATGAACATTCTTTTTTCGGCGTGCTACCCCTTTGTTTTTATATTTTGATGTCCGACGCGGTAACCCCTCTGTTTTTATCTATATATAGCATTCATTGTTATTTTTTTTAAGTGCTAGGAGGTTGACTATCCCTATACAACTTCAGTCAACTCCCATTGATCATCCCTCTAAGTTCTATTCCTCCTAAATCCTTCAATTGTACATCTCCCCCATCTGTGACAGTCTTTACCTCTTATGGTCCTAACCAATGCATTCTGATTTTTCCTAGGTGTTGAAGAAATTTATTGTCATATACTGAGACTAAGTATCCCTCCTTGAAATTTTTCTTCTTGATGTGACTATCATGCCAACCTTTCTCCCTTTCTTTCTATACTTCTTGGTGAAACCCTGCTAGAATTCTATCTTCTTCCATGCTCATAAGATGACTTAGCCTTTCCTTTATTGTCCATCGCTATGTCATGTTGGTAATTCCTTCTACTCACATAATAGGTACCAAAACCTCTAATGGCACCACTGCTTCTTGACCATACACCAATCTGAATGGTGTCTTCCTTGTCACTTTTTTACATGTGGTCATGTATGCTCACAGTACTGCTGGTATCTTCAAGTCCCAATCGTTCCTATTAACATTGCATATCTTTCTCAGTGCATTCTCGAGGATATTGTTAAAGGCTTCCATTGTTCCATTTTCTTGAGAATGATATGGTGTACTCTTTTGATGATAAACTCAAAACTCCTCATTCATAGCCTTAATAGTGTTGTTAATGGAGTGAGTGCCTTGGTCACTCATCAAAATCCTTGGGCATCCAAATCTAGTGATCACTTTCTCAAACCAGAAGTGTGTTTCTGCCTCTGCGTTGCAATCTTTTACTGGTGCTTCTTCTTCTCATCTTGTTAAGTACTTTATCACAGTAATAATGTACCTCACTCATGACCCTTTTGCTGGTGGGTTAATTGGTCCCACAAAATATATTGCCCATTTTTTGAATACCTGCAAGGTTACTTATGGTCTCAGGGGAATCCTGTCCCATCTATTTTGTTTATCGACCCTCTGACATACATCACATCTCTCGCAGTAGTCCTTTAAGTCTAAGTGAACAGTCGACCTCCATAGTCCTGCGTGCAATACCTTCTATGTGGTAGCTTTTCTTGCATAGTGTCCTCCTGCTATTCCCTCATGGGCTTCTGCTAAAATGCTAGGTATTTCATGTTCTAGCACACATCTTCTCAAGATTCTAACTGCACCCATTTTGTATAAGTATCCGGCAATCAACTGATAGTCTGTAGCCTTGACTACCAGATTTTTCTTCTACGCAGTGTTGAAATATTGTCGCAGAGTCCATGTACTCAAGTATTGGATGATGTCTGCGAAGTATTCATCGGCTACTTGTACTGAAAATAACTGTGCGCCAGGAAAGTTGTCCTCTATATTCGTAGGTTCCTCTCCCTTAGTGATCCTCGACAAGTGATTAGGTCCTGCATTCAACTTCCCTGGTTTGATTATCACTTCAAAGTCAAATTCCTAGAACATCAATAGCCATCTACAAATTCTCCCCCCCAACACTAGCTTGTTGATGATGTATTTGAGAGTTGAATGGTTTGTGAACATCTTGAAATTTTTTCCCAATAAATAATGTCTGAACTTCTGAGGTGCATAGACCATAGCTAAGCCTTCTCTCTCTGTGGTATTGTAATTCTACTATGATTCTGATAGTTTTCTGCTAGCGAATGTTATAGGATGGTCCAATTCTCCTGATCCTAGCTACGCTAGAATAAATCCAAGTGTTATGGCCAATGCATCTACATGCACATGGAATGAATTTTCTCAATTTAAGAATAGTAGTATTGGTGCAGTTACCATATTCTATTTCAGGGTGTCCAATCCACGCTGACAGTCCTCATTCCACTAAAACTTGTTGTCTTTTCTTAGAAATTTCTCCATTGGCACAGTGATCTGTGCATATCCTTTTATAAATTTCCTATAGTATCCTGTGTGTCTCAATGCTTCTCTTAACTGACAGACTAATTTCGGTGGTGGTAGATTAACAATTACAACTATCTTGGAAAGATCTACTAGCAAGCCTTGTTTTCATACTATATGGACCAACAGTATCCCAAAGGGTGTTCCGAAGATTCACTTCTTGATGTTTAATGATATCTAGCATTGCCTGCATCTTTATAACATTAGCCTCAAAACCCCTACATGGTCTTTCAATAGACTATAGACTGTCCAATCATCCAGACATACCTCTAAAAACTGGTGGATGAATTATTTGAATGCAACTATGACTACTCTGGAARATATTGTTGGTGCATTCTTCAGTCCAAATGGAAAGATTCTGTACTAGTAGGATMCCCATTCTGTGGAAAAAGTGGTCTTGTATCTGTCTTCCGGGGCTATCTTGATCCGATGGTATCCTGAGAATTCGTCGGTGAATGAATAAGCTTCTTGTCCTCCTACATTCTCCAACACCTTGTTTGTGAAAGGAGTAGGGAATGAGTCATGTAGGCACACATCATTCATAATCCTCATGTCGACACATATCCTTATCCCCCCTTGTTTCTTCTCCTGAACTACCATCAGGCTTACCCATTTAGATTCCTCTACAGGTTCTATGATTCCAACCTCCAACATCCTATTGATTTTGGCTTTGAATTTTTTCTTATATATAGGGTTTAGTCTGTATGGTCGATGTCTAATTGGTCTTGCCTCAGGTCTAAGAGGTATCTTAATTTCACCTAGGCCTCCTTCTATGCCTTTCATTTCTATGAATGTTGTTTGGAATAGGTCATTGTACTCACACATTAACTCTGTAATTCTTTCCACTGTTTGCTCATCCCAGTAGTCTCTAATGATGGCCATTTTGGGATTCTCAAGTGTCCCAATGTTGAAATTATTCACCTTGATCGGTACAACAAATACTTCTGATTACATAGGTGGACCTTCCACTTCTCTTTTGCCTTCAACTTCCTCAATCTAATTTTTTCATGGATCGTCTTCATCCGGTGCTTCTTCTTGCACATGGTAACATGATAGTAGTTCTTTTACTGTTTATCTGTTTTGTTGTTCTTCTTCTGTTATGAGTTCAACTTCCAATTATTTAATGAATATCACCCCTCTGATTTGTTTAAGTGTTGATTCTATGTTGGGGTTCTCATGCTCAAATGAGAAAGTGACTATAACATTTTGTTGTAATATTGTCTGGTTTGTAGTTTATCTACGTAATTCCTGGTCTGTATACTAGTTTGTTGGAATTCATTCTAATGTATGAACAAAATTATGAGGCCATTCCTTCGGTGGTGTCATTCTCCATAGCATTCTACACTTCTCCAAGTGTTCTGTTGGTGCCTCATGTCCGTCATATTTTTGCAGCAGTTTTCTTCCCTATTCTACGCCAAACCTAATGTGCAGTAACCTCTTACATTGGTGCCAGTCCTTAACTATTTCTTTGTGCGCACCCCACCATCTTGCAGGTGTTGCCTTGATTTCTATATCCAGGGCTAAGAGCCTCTAAATTTCTAACATTTTATCTTCATATCGTGTTAAGAATGTTTCTAATTCATTCACCCTGTTAGCTCTCTATAAATTTGTTTAGCTGAGAAAACAAATGACAAAGGTAACCTACAGAACAAATTTAAGACTATAAACTAGCCTTTCCAACCTATAGATGGCTCTCTTTGAGACTTAGTCTCTAACAGATAATGACTTTGAATTGTTAGTTAGATTTATTGTGTTTGTGAAATGTTTCTACTTTCGCTAGAAAGGAATAACAAAACCTTGGGCCATGGAGTCAACCTCTTGAAAGCGAGAGAAATAAATGACTTGGAAAATGAAACTTTGAGAGGATAAAGGCTAAGAAGACGATGGTATTTCATTTCAAATGTCATTGTGTGTGGAGAAAGAAAGAGTACATAAAGAAACTCAGAGCACCATTGAAGATGAATTCTAAATTACTTAGAAGAAAACACAAAATTTAAATGGCAAAGTGTAAAACACCACACAATGAATTCTAGACTTATTAAGATTTCCAATTTAAAAAAAGGAAAGGCATGAATATACAGAAAACATGAAGTACATACACAGATGGAATCAAAATACATTAAACCACCACCATTAGAATATTTTTGTCAAAGCCTCGGGACTTCTGCATTATATTTCAATCGAGTTAAACGATTACATTCAACAGTCTGTTGTCTATACTAATTTTCCAACCAATCTGGATTACATTGAAAATATACAATATATAGAGAAAACTACGCCCCTTGGGATACCATGCCTCAAACTACGTCTCCTGGAATTTCGGTTCCGGTTATTCCCTGCCAGATGACCTCTCGAATAGATTTTACTAAAAATGGAATCCCGACTGCACCCAATCATGTCATAAACAATGTCTTTGTCATGATCATTCAATCATCAATAAGGTTCATTCATTAGGAGTGATGCATCGGTGTTTCTCCTTAAGTGGTTACCCGAATGATCAAGCGCATTGTCATAAACTCTGCCACCCAGTGTAACAAGCTCTGGTTGTTGTCGCATGATCACTAACTGTAGTATGCATGTGGCAAGTTGGTATGGAAGATGGTTGTTGGTTGTCGCTTGTGATTTCCAGGTGGCGACAATGGTCGGGAGACCACACATCTCCTTCAAAATTTTCATGCATTTCTCCTACACTTGTCCTTCTCGATAGGTGGGTTTACAAGATTTGCGCAATGAATATCCACCATGCGGGTGCCTGTTAGATTTCTTGTTTATCGGCAGGAAATAGGAAACGAGGGGAGAAACATTTTGTGCCATGTTCCTAACAAAAAAAAAATGGGGTCATTTCAATCATGCCTCTAGCCTCACTTGCAATCTTAACACTCTGAGTGTTTTCCTAAGAGACTAGTTTCGTCTTTTCAGATTCTTCACTTGTCTCCACAAGAACGCACTCCCTTTCAGCTTTGTTTGAGTGCTAGCAAGAGCCGCATAAACATTATCCATGGTCAGTCTGCATTCCTTGAAGTGCTCTATGATTCTTTCCTCTGATATCCTCTTTCCTCGCACAACTGAATGATTACGTCTTGCGCTTCTCTGTGTTGTCTTTTGACCCAATTCACATTCCCTTCTCGACTCTGCAATGTTGTCGTTTAGACAACCCTTTCTGCTAATTGTTTTCTCAATTCTCTGTTCTCCTAATATAATTCGACAATAGTGAGTTGTTCTTACTTCAACTACTATGACGGATCCTGAACCTCCATGTTTTCAGTGCCCCACCTTCTCCATCTTTCACTAATTCCCCTGCTTGAACCTTCAACAGGTTCTAGCCGAACAACGCGCATGAGTAAATTTTCAACAACAGATTGGATGCACGGTTCGTTGGGAGCTTGGGTCTCCTTGGGCTTCTTTATCAACCTCGGTCTGCCTCTTTTCTAGGGTACTGGCTGTTGGGATGATGAGTCTTCTATTTCTTTTCCTTTTCCTGTGGCCTCTTCCATACTTGCCCCCACGCTGCGAAATGTTGTTCCCCCCGTGGGTAGAGGGAAGTCTCCTTTGGGGTCCCTAGGGATGTCATCTGAAATTAGAAATGAATCCCAATATTTATCTAGCCATCTCAATTCCTCGACCACCAAAAACTTAATAAATGATATATAGAATAAGTTCTTCT
Source organism: Picea sitchensis (assembly GCA_010110895.2). NCBI lineage: Eukaryota > Viridiplantae > Streptophyta > Pinopsida > Pinales > Pinaceae > Picea > Picea sitchensis. The sequence continues at coordinate 57,698 of SNQJ01S0008606.1, read as the reverse complement.
TCGGCTGGTCAGGTTCATCCTCGATGTTGTCTGCCATACTTTCAAGGATTCGATTCAAGAATAAAGGTAATTTCAAAGGCCTTTTCCCTATGAAATGCATCAACATTCTGATGTGATGTGGGTATATTCTGTCAGACCTTCTTTCATAGGTGAAATACCTTCTAATCACCTTTAAGAGATTTTGGAAGGGCTCTCAGAGATACTGACTCGGAATGCCCCTCTCTAATTTTCCCGTTTAGTAAGTTTGGCTTGATAAAGTCTTCATAGAATAATACGTTTAGAGGCATGCCCTTAGATCACCTTTCACCATGCGGAGGGATCTTCGTCGTGGCTGAAAGAGTTTCCTCTGTCACCCAGAATGTGATTCCCGCAATGGTTGCACATAACCCATTAAACCCGAGAGCGAATTGTTAAGCCAACTTCGTGTTGTATCCTTTGATCTTCTCACAATAGTGCATGCATCCGACCTGTTCAAAATATGCCCTGACATTCGAATATTTGTTGATTAATGCCAAGTCCTAAGGTTCGGGCCTCACAACTCTGCCACTTCACACTTTCTTTCTTATGTATTGGGATGTTGTCATGATGCAAATGTGTAGTTTTTTCGCACACACGATAATGAATGATAACACCCTATTTGCGAGGTAAATGGAGAATGATATACTTTGTAGAGAACTGTCGGAGTGGTAGTGACGAAAACTTTGCACGACAAGAAAAAACAACTTTAGGAGTTCATTGGACGACCGCCAAGTGCTATGAAAAATTTCGGCGTAGAAGGAGGTTGACGTTGTGATAAAAAAAAAGTAGACTCATCGCAGTAGGGAAGCACGATAGAAAATTCTAGCGTGGTGGCAAGGCGTTGGGATACTGGTGGCGAGCCAGGGAATTTGTATGTGTAAAGAAATTCAGCATGACAGGAAAGGACTCTGAGGAAGAAAGGTTGATTGTGATAGGAACTATCGCCTGACACACTAGCTCGTGAGAAACTTCAACAGGCTTAAAACCATTACTAAAAATGAAGGAGACATGACAATCTTGAATGAATAGACTCATAACATAACTGATGGAAATCGACTTTTCCACGACGAAAGAACCCAGGACTTGTAGAAAAATTAACAGACAATGCACAAACTCGGATGGTAAAGGAGAAACACACAGGGTGACTGGTATTTACAATTGAATAGGAGAGGGATGGAATCATGACAGAGGACGATAAATCCATGGTGACGAGAAGTTTTGAATCATATTGAATATTTGCAAAGTACAGATAATAAGAGATGCAGAGTATACGTCATATGAGTGTCGTGATTTCTTAACCTTTCTGACTTCATAATTATGTGATGATGGTCGTTGTATCCGTTGATGTGACCTTTATTCTAACAACTTGCCTTGACCTCTGGCACATAAATTCCCTCTTTCTGACAGGACTCCATCTTTGGGAAAAGAACCTTTAAAAGTCACACATGGCTAATTATGACACCCTTTCCTGAATCCAAGGGCCAAACCCGCCACTTGCTGACATCAACCCATTTGTTATTTAGTACCTAACTCCACACGCTTCGACTCATGAACTACGACTCATCTAGGACTGACTATAACTGAAAAAATTATACTACTAACACACCCCATGGAAGCTGGGAGGTTCCCTTATCTCCATACCTACCCATCTTACTGCACGGTCTATTCTTATGCATCTTCTTGTGTAGACTTCGTGTAACCTCTGCTGCCAATTTTCTAAGCCCGTATCGGAGTCTGACACACATGAGGTGATGTTTCTCCAATTGATTACCCCATCTATAGTTTGGTTCACTTAATCTTCTTCTCATGTGGTTTTCTGTACAATTGGTTAATCTCCTCCAAGTCCAAGCAAGTAGGTTCTACAAGCCTTTCCCCTTTAGATGGGTCCAATGGCACAATGACTCTATATTCTCCTCAATCAAATGTCATCTTCCTCGTCTTTAAGTTGATTATGGCCTGATTGTCAAATGCCCATTCCAATCCAAGCAATGTTGGATAAGGTGTTGTGCCATCCACTATCTCTATTACTTCAAAGTAGGCTTTAGTAAGCACTCCATCCATATCTGTTGTCACTCCTTTTAGTCTTCCAATTGGTAGAACTTTGTGTTGATTTGCTAGTTTTAGTTGAACATGTGAATATCCTAATGTGGGTTCTCCCATAAACTTCCATGTATTCTTGGGTATCACATTTACCTCGGATCCTAAATCCAATATAATATTTTCCATGTTGAAATCTCTAATATTGGCGTTCAATCTGAATTCTCTGTTTGTTCTCCTTCTCATATGCAGATGATTAACTATTTTCCGTTCTATCTTTCCTTTTGCCTCTATGATACRTCTTTCTACTATATTTTGTAATACTTTAACATAGGATGGATCATTTAGTAATTTAACATGGGATGGATCATTTAGTAATTTAACACAGGATTGCAAAAAACCCTTAATCGTACTTACTTGTCCCGGGGGTTGTGCTTCTATGGTGTGATCCAACGATGGAGGTATATTGTATGTTGGTACTTCCTTATTATGTTGTGCAGTTGATGTTGATGCAATGTCTGGCTTCATGAATTCTTGTTTGGCATGCTTGAATATCTCCTTTTCCTTCCGCGCATCAAACTGCTTCTTTGGTTCAGAATTCTTCTTCACCCATTGGTGTTGTGATGGCTCTTGTCTTATTGTGTCATTTCCTGTTTTATCTCCTCTCCGCGTAACTATGTTGATGTTTCTTCCTTCATCCCTTGCTTCTGCCAAAATACACTGAAAATTCTGGTTGTTCTTATTTCTATTCTCCTGGATCTTCCCTAATAGTGTCAGGCATTCTTTTGTGTCATGATATGATGTGCGACAATACATACATGTTGTAGGTGGAAGTGGACCTTCTATTGCATAATGTCGTGGTTGTTGAAAGTTGTGGCATACCACTAGTCCTCTGCCTCTTCCCAAGCCTCCTCTTGCTCTTCCTCCACCTCTGTAGCCAGCTCGATCCCTTCGTTGTGCATTATACTGAGGCACCTAGTTATACCGCATGGTATTATGGTCTGGCTGTGCGGTATTGTATTGCGGTTGCGCAATGTGATATTGTTGTTACATAGTCTTATAATGTTGTTGTGCAGTGTTAAACGGGGCTGGTACTTGGTTAAATTGTGGTGCAGCTTGCCCGATCATCATTTCTGCCTACACCTTATACGCATCTGATGTTATTTCCCTCATGAGGTCCATGGTTCTGCAATCTTTGTCATCATGTTCCACTGACTTGCAAAAGTTGCAATATGAGCTCTTAGGTACTATCTAGTACTTCTGCATCATTGGGAACTGATATGGGTTATGCCCCTATTTCTTACAGATCTCACACCATATTCCTTATGTTGGCAACAGGTTTGGCATTCCTGCTGCCATGTACTACACAAATGTTGGGCATTTGTTCTTATGGTGTCCTTTTGTCCTACATTTGGTACAACAAACGACTTCTCTTTTGTCCTTACCTTTGTTATGGTTTAGCTGGAATGTTAATTTCTTCAGATCCTCCTTCAAATCCTCTATGGTTGGATCTGTCTTCTGATATTGGTTCTCTTCCAGTTGTAGGGATGCCTGTAGAGCCTTTGCCTGTGTCTGAAAATTCTGTTGTCGCAAAGGGTATTTCAAGTGTGGTAGCAGTGAATTGATGAACATATGACTATGTTGTATATCTTCCATGACATACTTTAGCTTTCCCTTCAATCGTTTCAATCTCTGGTCAATATCCCATATATATTCTCCTAGTTTCTGTATAATCTCTATCATCTCGTTCATGTATTGATCCTCTGAACTAGGCTTCTGTAATTTATTTATCAACAACTTCTTGATATCTCCAATCATTCTGGTTGTTCCTGGTGGATTGTTTCCAGCTAAAATCACGTACCAATCTAGTGTGCGATCTCTTAGCATGATAGCTAACTGTGCAAGTTTAGTGTCCTCGTCCGTGATATGTTTTTCTTCCCAAATCTTTTCACAAATAAACATGCTCTTCTCCGGGTCCTCCGACACCTCTCCTTTGAATTCTGGTCACCTGATGGTCGGATCATGTCCTGCCATCCTAAATGTTGAACTACTACCTCCGTACAGTGTAGATACTTGAATAATTCTTCCTAAACTGGCTCCCCCAATTGTTTTTCCTTGTGTATATGTACTTGTTTCTGTCTTCCTTCTCCCAAAATTCGGTTCTCTAAATGGTGGTGTTCTTCTTGGTGTATTAGTCACACATGGGTTTATGGGTTCCACACTGACACTGATATGGATAGGAATGTTTCCTTCTATTCCCACTCTTGGACTTCTCATCTTTCTCTCATATGTCGTGCGCAGGATTTCCTCAATATGCTCCACATCCCAAAGATCCTCTGCCACTTCTTCATCACTGGCCAAGCCTTCCCTCGCGACTACAACTCTCTTCTTGGTGTTCACCTTATATTGGTAGGGTACTCCATTGCACATTTTTCCAGTTGTTGCCATGATCTGCTTTATCTRGTCTTCCTCCATCCTAATTAGGTCCAAGGCCTCCTCCTTCTTTCCTTTATCCACTTCTCCTTCCATTTCTCCTTTCCCTGTCTGTGMTTCCCGCATGCACCCAGAGAAGTTTAGCTGTCTGACTCCATTGTCATTACACCTTTATCATATAGTAATATATTAATAGAAGTATATAACAATTTGATGTACCTACCTCAAGGTCCCTTCAAGAACTCTTTTTCAGTTGYGCTGTAAGACTTCACTGTATCTACTGCAAATTCTATGATAAATCCGGAAACAATGTTGTCTAACCAGAAATCTAGTGCATGCGTAAACTTATTATCAACTCGTTGTAACTGTGCGATCTCTTCAGTGTTCCAATCTAGTTGTCTGATCCAATTTGTAGGGTGGTTGAATTTCAACCATTTTATCCACTCTTGCAATACATGCGGGAAATCACAGAAAAATACTTCATGCAAGTCACTAAATACATACTTGTCTAGATATTTGTGTGGTGTCAACTTCAGGTTTCTGTCATATTTCTACGCGAAATATAGCTCCTTTGTCTTCAACCAAATCTTTATCTCTACCTTCGTTGGATTCCATGGTCTCAACATCCCCTTTTAGATTCTCATTCTCTCAACGTTTTGTTAACTGGTCTGACATTCCTTTGACGCGTCTTCCACAAATCTCACATACTCAATCCCACTCTCTTCCAACCAACCAACCGACCAACCGGTAACGAAACCATTTGTTGGGTTTTAACCCTTTTATTACTCTTTGTATTTTCAACTTAGGATTCTTTATGGGTTATCCTGATCCTACCTTACCATCATAGATTGACCCTAGTTCATATTTGATAATCTCCCAACAAATGCCCTTTAAAACTATCGGCCCCTCTAGTAGACCAAAAGGAAACACAACACACAGAGTGTACTGTGTAGTCTCACCCTAGATAGCTCTATGGGTGGCTGCAATACTCAATTGTTTGCAACTTGGGAATGAGTGGAGATCCGTGGTTGCGTCTTGTAATCTTACCTATTCATTCTAAAATTTGATTATAACATTCATCCTATTCATGCATGTGAAATACCATATATAACTAGTTAATTCATTCATCTAACATTCACCATTTAACAACAATAAAGACACATACATTCATTCACATGACACAATTGTTACCATGGTTCACCCCCTCCTGGGATACGTCCACAAAGATCTGTCTCTCAAGCTCTTTATTATGGTTTAGTAATATGTCACGTCGCGCGTGTTTACAATCTTAGGTCTTACCCTCTTCTACAGGCTCCTCAATCCCTCTGAGGATGACTAGATCACACTAGGCTCCTCAACCTGCAATCTAACCCTCAGGATTGGATAGTTAACTGCCTCCCTGGCTCACCAAATTACTGAGTAGTGCAGTTCTTACAATTCTCTTCTATCTTTTCCCTCTCCTTTCTCTCCTAGTCACCCGCTGGCTCTCTACGTACTACCTATTTATATTCTTGGTTCATCAACCATTACAATACATTACAAAAACCCTAACCCTAGCGTCGTTAGGTCTTCCTTGCATGCACACCTCACCTAATTTCCTCACATGTGCTGCTCTTCCTTCCAGATGTCCTCTTCTCCTTTTATGCTTCTCCTCCCAAAAATAGCCTTTTCTCCTAAGTAGGCCTGCATCCAACACTCATTGTTTCTACATTTGATGTTGATGAATATATGAATTTCAAAGTGTTTGAATTCCAAAGTGTATGAATTTTATTTTTATTAATCGCTTGATTTGTTTCTAAAGTGATTAAAAATACTTGCATTATGCATTAAGGAATAGCTTATGGTGGAAAATATTTCCAAGTGCTAAATCCATAAGCAATTGATGGTTTTCAAGTAGCATTGCTTGTTATTCATTCTTGTATCTCTACATCATTGATAGATCATTATTTCTGAATTATTTGCATGAATTTCGTGGATATCCATATTCTAACTCACAACCAACAATATGGACTACCTCTTGAATTATCTCCATCTAAATCCAATGACAATCCACACTCAAATAGTGGTCACTTGAAAATATTGTGACCTGAAAAATGACATATTACAATAATTTATTATAGAAATAAATTTTATCATTTGTCTTCTACATAATTGTAAATCATTTAACAATTTCAGCTCAATGTTATTTTCTAGGGAACACACATTATTCCCCTCTTTTTATGCATGACACATATTAATCATTTGATTTATGTGTAACCCTTCATAAATGCCAAAAAGACTAGTCAAGGACTCATTAATGCACATGTTTGTTTAGATTGTGTAGTGGGCATATGTGAATTTTGTTCAACCCATCAATTATTGATATTATTTATTTAGTCTTCCATGATGTCCACTAAACTTATTGATTTTGATCAATAGAACGAGAGAGTTCACATGGAACCTAGATCTTAGAATGGGTATCATTTTCCACCTACAAATAAAGGTTTTGAGGTTACATTTGATGACACAACATAGAAAGTAATTCTATGCAACCAAAATTCCTCCAGGGAGATTTGAAACCATTATTCTTTTCCCTTCACCATCTAGGAGAGTTTATTGCACATTCCTACCCAATTTTTGGGTTAGAGCACACAAGGAGACAAAGGACCCTCCCAAACCCAATCCCACAAACCTGTTGATGCCATGCCTTTCCATGCCATTCCATTTTCATGCCATTGTCATTTATTTCCAAGTCATTCCATGGCATGCCATTTCCATTTCCACGCCATTGTCAAACCTTTCCATGCCATGTCATTTCCATGCCATGTCATTTCCATGCCTTTCCAAGCCATGCCATTTCCATGCCTTTCCAAGCCATGCCATGCCATGCCATTTCCATACCTTGCCATATCATTCCATTTCCATGCCAATGCTATGCCTTGCCAAGACATGTCATGGCATGTCATTCCATTGCCATGCCATTCCATTTCCATCCCTTTCCAATCCATGCCATGCCATGCCTTTCCAATCCATGCCATGCCATTGTCATGTAGCTTCCCATTGCTTGTCATGTAGTTTCCCATTTTAACCTATATAAAAATAAATATAAATTTCCATTGTCATGCCATAATATTTCCATGCCTTGCCAAGCCAATAAATGATATTAACTAAGTTACAATAAGATAAATATAACAACCCTTAATACAAGTAATCATTAAATGAAAGGGGGATGAAAATGCAAGCCTAAACTAGGGTTTAGATAACAAATGCTTGTTGAATGCAAAATGGCACGTAACAACCCTAGAATATTCAAGACATCAAGCCCTATAACTTTCAAGACATCATTGCTATGCTTTCCAAGCCATTTCATGCCATTCCATTTCCATTCCATGCCAAGCCATGCCATTGTCATATAGCTTCCAAAGATGGAACCTAAAATCCCTAGAATATTCAAGACATCATTGCCATGGAACATAAAAGCCTTAGAATATGGAAGACATCATTTCCATTCCATGCCATGTCATGCATAAAATTATGCCAATCCATGTCATGCCATGCCTACATTATTCAAGACATCAACCTCCTGCATTGCCTTGCTATGACATGCCTTGAATTTGCATGAATTTCCATGCCATCCCATGCATTTCCTTGCCTTTCCATGCCATACCTTGCCTTACCATGAATTTCCATGCATTTCCTTAACATTCCATGCCATGCCATGCATTTCCTTGCCTTACCATGCCATGCCATGCGAGACTTGTCATACCTTGCCTTTCCATGCCATGCCTTGCCATGGTATGGTATGGTATGGTATGGTATTGTATGATATGACTTGCATTTCCATGGTATGGTATGATATGGTATGGTATGCATTGCCTTGCTGTTACACATCAAAATTACTCACTTCAATAGTGTCCCAAGTGTCATCATTACAAGTGTTGTAAGTATCGCATCTTGTCCGCAAGTGTCACATCTTGACCACAAGTGTCACAAGTGTCGCAAACATTATGCTGCCATATTTCCTATGTCGTGCCTCTAACGACATCATAAGGACACTTAAGACACCTCAAAGACTGGTTTTGAAGAGGAGAAATCACTTGACAAGGAGTACAAGCCTTTTGCCACTGAAAAAACTACTTAAAAATTATTTTTAAAAGGAAACTCTCCCCTACCCACTGTTAGGGAGAGCCAATGCTCCCTAGCCTCCTTTGGGGGAGAGTTGAAAAACTTTGTGCACTCTTTTGGGGGAGTGCTACCCTTCCTGAGCGAATTTTGGTTTGTTGAGATAAATTAGGGAAGAATCCCCTCGATCTCTGAAGTTGGTTGGATTCGAATATGAGTTCGAGGCATGATCTTAGGGAAGATCCACAACTGAAGGATAGGAATTCTCAACTTATCCCAAATATCTCTCAAGTAGTTGGGCCTATCAAAGATTATATAAGGAGGCCTTCTCATGGTGAAAGGGACATGAAAACATTAGAGGTATGAAACCTATGATCTCATAGGAAACATACAGTACAAAGATGGAGATTGAGAATTACACCAAACTTATGATCCCATAAGTGAGATTCCATTGAAGCATAATCAGTGTAGATTACTTGAGCAAAGGGGTTGGACAAGGAGACCTAGAAGAAGTTGTTGCACCTTAGTATTTTGTATAGGTTTGTGGTTGGGTCATTCCTCAGACGTTGATAGATGAAGGTTCGTCCGTTAGTATTTTGTCTTCTATTGCTTGGAAATATTTGGGTTATCCTAAGATTGTGCCAATTACCCAGACTTTGTTCGCTTTTAACAGAAGAACCAGTCACCCTTTAGGGATCCTTCCTCAATTTCCTGTAACTTTGGGAGGGAAAATTGTCTTTATTGATGTTATGGTAGTCCAGGACCCCTTGGATTTCGATTTACTCCTTGGGTGAGATTATGTCTATGCCATGAAAGCTATTGTGTCCACTTTTTTCTGTGTGATGTCTTTCCCTCACGATGGAAGAATGGTGACTATTGATCAACTTTCATTTGTTGGCCCTGAATTGACCATCAACCCAATGAAATCCCTAAATGGTTCTTATATGAAGTTGGTATCACCCCTGCCACAAGTCAATTATGTGGCATTGTCTCCCATGATTTCAATTTTTGATGACTTAGATCCAATAGTTGACATGGTGATCTCTTCGGTAGGGATATTAGAGCCTGATCTCCTTACCCCTAATGAGACCCTTGACATGTGTTCCTTCCAGAGAATTATTCTTCCATCCAGTGAAGATCTCTTGGAATCCATGACCGAGTTTTGTCCCTTTACATGGTGTCCTTCCAGAGAATTATCCTCTTGGAAGCCTTGATCAAGAAGAGTCCACAAGCATATTTTTTCCTCTCTGTGGAAAGCTCATTAAAAAATTAAACAGAGGCCTTGAGCATAGTTCTTTTCATGTGTCAAGCTCGTTTAAAAAATGAAACAATCACCTCTCCTGTCATGTCAAGTCTTTCGATAGATATCGTAGATGTCGAGTCGAGTCTTTCATTAGGTCTCGT
>SNQJ01S0008606.1:28733-40534 GCA_010110895.2 Picea sitchensis | reverse complement strand
AGGGAAATGTATTGTGGCTATGGTTGATGGTGAATATTGTATTCTGAGATAGGAGACTGTGAGAGAAAGAAGAGGAAGTTACAACGGGTTTGTTGTAGGTTGTATCCCTTCATATGTTGGATAATAATAAAGGAAGGACCTGGAAATTTCTTTGGTGGACATAGCCCACACTGGGTGAACCACGCAAATCTGTGTCTATATTGTATTGTGTATCTTCTGTGTTTTGTTTCTGCATTTGTTTTATTTTATTGCTCCACAATCCTGTTTATCTAACATCATGCCTTTCCATGCCTTGCCTTGTCTTCACTTTCCATGTCTTGTATTTCCATACCATTCATTTTCATACCATGCCTTTCCATCCCATGCCTTGCCATGCCATGCCATTCCATACCTTGCCTTTCCTTCACTTTCCATGCCTTTCCTTTTCCATGTCATGCCTTTCCATACCATGCAATTCCTTTCCATGCCATGCCTTTCCATACCATTGCATGCCTTTCCATGCTATGCCTTTACATACCATGCCATGCCTTTCCATGTCTTTCCATGCCTTGCCTTGACATGCCATGCCTTTCCATGCCATGCCATGTCATTCCTTGCCATGCCTTGCCTTCACTTTCCATACCTTTCCTTGCATCCACCTACCATGCCATGCCATGTCATGAATTGACTAAATGAACAAGTTTAATACCTAAATGAACAAGTTTAATACATAAATAATGCTTGCACTAAATGAACAAGTTTAATACGTAAAAATTACAATAAAAGAATCCATTAAGCATGCAATTCTACAACTTGTTATCCCATATATCTTATATAAAAATACTTGCACGAGAATTCCAATGTTTTGCTTAATGAGGCATAGTGCAATTTCCAAAGAGGAGGTCGATTTTCAAGAACACCGTGTCAGGCATTTGTGGGTAGTGTAGTCGCATGGGCCTGGGCATGGCATGGCATGGAAAGGTAAGGCATGGGAAGGCATGGCATGAAAAGTGAAGGAAAGTAAAGTAAAGTGAAGGCAAGGCAAGTGAAAGAAAGGCATGGTAAGGCAAGGCATGTCATGGAAAGGAAAGGAAAGACATGGAAAGGCATGGCATGGAAATTGAAGGCAAGGAAAGTGAAAGCAAGGCATGTCAAGGCAAGGCAAGGCATGGCATGGCATGGCAAGGCATGGTATGGGAAGGCATGGCATGGGAAGGAAAGGCATGGGAAGACATGGCATGGAAAGACATGGAAAGGCATGGCAAGCATAGAGACATGGAAAGGCATGAATGATAAGGCATGGCATGGAATGACAAGCATAGAGACATTGATTTCTCTATTGATTTGGTGCCAGGAGTTTCCACAATGTCCAAAACACCTTATAGAATAGGAACACTGGAATTGAAGGAATTGTAGATGCAACTTGAAGAACTTTTAAAGAAGGGGTATATATGCCCATGTGTGTCACTTTGGGGAGCCCCAATTCTTTTAATGAAGAAGAAGGATGGAACCTTGAGGTTGTGTATTTATTTAAGATAGCTAAATATGGTCACCATAAAAAATAAATACCCTTTTACAAGGATTGATGATTTGTTTGATCAGTTGAAAGGTGCAAGAACCTTTTCGAAGATTGACTTGAGATCAAATTATCATCAAGTGAGGATAAAGGAGGAATACATAAACAAGACAACATTTGGGACAATATATGGGAGTTATGAATTCACGATAGTGCCATTTGGGATAACAAATGTCCTATATTTCTTTATGTTCCTGATAAATGGAGTGTTCATGGAGTACTTAGACAAGTTTGTAATTGTGTTCCTAGATGATATACTCATCCACTCTATGTCAGAAAAGGAACATGAGAAACATTTAATAATGGTGTTGCAAGTTTTAAGAGAGCATAAATTGCATGCTAAGCTAAGTAAATACATCTTTTATCAAAAGAAGATTCACTACTTAGGGCATATAATTTCAACAGAAGGGATAGAAGTTGATCCTGAGAAGATATATACCATTAGAGGAAGGCCAACACCAAAAAATTTGGCAGAGGTTAGATCATTTATGGGTCTTGGTGGTTATCACTGAAGATTCATAAAAGGGTTTTCAAATATTGCAATCCCAATCACTTCTTTGCAAAAGAAGGGAGTGAAATTTGAATGGACTTCCAAGTGTGAAGAGAGCTTCCAATAGTTCAAAGACATATTAACTAGTGCACCAATATTGAAGATTGTAGATCCGGATGAAGATTTGTTTTTGTGCACTAATGCATGCAATGAAGGACTCAATGGATTCCTTAGTCAAAAGGATCATGTGGTATGCTTTGAGTCCAAAAAATTAAAAGAACATGAGCGAAATTATGCTACCCATGATCTAGAGTTAGCAACAATTGTACATGCATTGAAATTGTGGAGACATTACCTCACGGGGAGGAAATGCAAGCTAAGGATGGACTACTATGGTCTGAAGCATTTGTTTGGACAACCAACCCTAAATTCCATACAAACTAGATGGTTGGAATTTCTTAGTAAATATGAATTTGAAATTAAGCATATAAAGGGAAAGGAAAATCAAGTGGTTGATGCACTCAACAGGAAAGCTCATAAAGTGCATGTTGCAGGCATCGATATGTACATGACTGATATGAAAGATAAAATTATTGCAGCAACAAATTCATATCAACAATATCTAAAAGTAAAAGAAACATTACAACAAGGTAATTTACAACAAAAAATCAATTATTATGAGCTGAAAGAAGATGGAATTCTCATGTACAAAGGAAAAGTATATGTGTTGAATTCCAATGAGATGAAAAATGTAGTTTTCAAGGAAATGCATAATGTGCCATATGTCTGGAACCCAAGATATCAGAAGACAATTGCAGTTGTGAGAATACAATACTTTTGGCCATGAATGAAGAAAGACGTGGCTAATTACATAGCCGTATGTCTAGAATGCCAGAAGGTGAAGACATAACATAGACATCTAGCGGGTTTATTGCATCCCTTACAATTATAGAATGGAAATGGGAAGTTGTCAAAGCGGATTTTATTACAAAGATTCCCAGAACAGTGAAGTAGCATGATTACATCATGGTGGTGGTGGATAAATCAACTAAGAAAACACATTTTATTCCAATCAAGACAACACACAAGACAACAAATATTGCAGAGATATATATGAAATAAGTTGCCAATCTACGTGGGGTGCCTAATGAAATCATTTTAGACAGAGATCCAAAGTTTACTTTGAATTTTTGGAAAGTTTTGTTCAAAGGATTTGGAACAAATCTAAATCTCAGTGCAACGTATCACCCAAAGTCAGATGAGAAAACAGAGAGGACTAAAACAATAATTGATGACATGCTCAAAACATATGTGATGGACCATCCATTAAAATGGGAAGATTATATCCACTTAGTGGAATTTACCTACAATAATGGGTATCAGACCTCATTAAAAATGAGTTTGTTTGAAGCATTGTATGGTAGAAAGTGTAACACTCCAGTGAGTTGGGATAATCTAGCAGGAAGAGCAAATGTTGGGCCAAACTTGTTGAAGGAAATGGAAGAGAAAATGACAAAAATCAAGTAGAATTTAAAGGATGCCCAGGATAGGAAGAAAATTTATGTAGTCAAGAATAGAGTGTTTAGAGATTTCAAAGTGGGTGAACATGTGCTCTTAAAAGTGAAAGAAAAGAGAAGTTCGCTAATATTAGGGAGCTTCCCAAAGTTGGCAGCAAGATATTGTGGACCTTTTGAAATATTAGAAAAGATAGGGCTAGTTGCATACATGATAGAATTGAATGCATTCATGAGAGTGAATAATTTATTTCATATGTCATTATTAAATAAATATGTGTCTGACCCTAACCGCATAATTGATTGGAATGTGATCCAGGTGGAGCACGAAGGAGATTTTCAGGTCGGACCAGTACGAATCCTGGATCGAAAAGTCAAAGTTAATAAGAACAAGGCCATAGGGTTGGTAAATGTTCAATGGAACTTATATGGTCCTCGAGATGCTACATGGGAGAATGAAGAAAACATGCAGGAATAATACTCGCAAAGTTTTGAAAATTTTGAAGAAAACAGAACACAAGACTCCATTTTGACCAACTAGAGTTCTGGAACCACATTTCAGAGACCTAGCCAATTGTGTTGGGGACCCTGATAAAATAATGAATCATTCCTTGGGTTAATGTTGATAAAATAATGGTACATTCATTGAATTATCCCTGATAATTGAATGGTGCATTCCTTGGGTCGATGAGTTGAAGGGAACAAGAGATTATGGTTGGAACTGTTGTTGGAGTTGTGAAAGTGCATAATTTTATTTTCTAGGTATTGTGATGTAAATTTTCATATATGTATATCGGGATGGTGTGCACCGATGATGACACACAATTGTAGGGGAATGGGAATGTAACATCCTCACTATAATCCCTAGTTTAATTAATACTTAATGTAGATATAATATGTGGCTACGACCAAGTGATGTAATATATGAATTGTATTTCTGAATGTTAATAAGAAAATGCGATGCCAACGGCTAAGGGGACATGGAAATAGATGGGGGATGAATTAATATACAAGAGAGTGGAGGGTCTAGGAGAATGGTCAAGAGGGGTCCAAGGGGGAATTACCTATGTATATCAATTCAACCCATTTTCCTAAATTTGCTATTGGTATATGAACCTTCTAATTTTCGTTTGAGTGTTCCCAAAGTCAATAATTGAATACATGTAAGAGGGTGGGTTTGATAAGTCACACCCCATAATTATTGGGAGGATGGGGGGCTGAGTACAATCATCTTGGGGAAGTGTCTAAGTCAAGCAAACAAGCCAAATGAGAGGAAATTTGTATGGGTAGCTACAAAAATTTTACACAATCAGTTTTTGGGCAAGAAAAACAAGTAGAGAGCAAGAAAGAGAGCTAGGACATGGAACATCCATGGAGGGTGAATTCTAGAGCACGTTGGAGCATTTTTGGAGCATTTTGGAGCTGAATATTGAAGAGTCAGGTTGTCAGGCCTGAAGAGTGAACTCTTGTGTGAGTTTCATTGTAACAACAAGTGTTTATTGTTGTTTGATGGTAGTTTTTCCTAACAACAAGTTCCCTTAAGTTCTCGGCTGAGAAATTCTTGGTTACCTATGCCAGAGAGA
The DNA here is from genome assembly GCA_010110895.2 of Picea sitchensis. NCBI lineage: Eukaryota > Viridiplantae > Streptophyta > Pinopsida > Pinales > Pinaceae > Picea > Picea sitchensis. The sequence continues at coordinate 35,392 of SNQJ01S0008606.1, read as the reverse complement.
CCCTGATAAATGAATGGGACCCTCAAGGGAATGAGACCAGTGAAGGGGTACATTTCTTGGGTTGGGCAGGTCAAAAGGAAGAGAGATGGTAGACAATCGGGATAGTTGTAGGATAATATCAATGAGTTGTGGGATTTCTAAGTTGTGAGTGGACAATGAGAGACCACCCTCTTTTGTGGATTACTAGCCTTAGCTTGGGGGTGACTTGTTGTTAAGATTTGGAGAAACATGTCTATGGTTGGGTGGAATGTCCATCCCAAGCAGCTGGTTGCACATCTATTTTGAAAGATAAGTGTTTTATCTTGTTGTTGTGTTGTATTTATGACTTAAATTGTTGTGCATGAACTTTGTGTATTTGAGAATGAATTATATGTTGTTGTGTTGAATTTATTAAGCTGCATTCATGTTTTTTTTACATGTTGTAGATGCAAATAATTTATGGTAATAGACATTAGTTAAAAATGTATGTAAATCGTAACTGGAAGCTACATGAAATTGAATTAGCTATACAAATTTTAATTTAAGAGTATTTTGCACCGTAATGTTCCTCAATTGGGTTGGGGGACGTTACAAGATTGATAATCAACCCATAACTATTTTTATTGATTTTGGATCTAGTCATAGCTATATAGATCCAAATCTAGTTGAAAGCTTTGAATTGGAGAGATGTGAGCATGAAAATTCTTGGTCGGTTCAGCTAGCTATTAGAACCAAGAGAAAAAGTAGTGAGCTTGTTAGGGATTGCCTAGTGAACATGAATATAGTCATCACTAAGGAATATTTGAGCATCATACCATTTGGGTCATATGATTTCTTAATTGGTATGGATTGGTTGGAAAAACATCATGCTATCTTAGATTGCTACAAAAAGGTCTTCACATTCCTTGATGAGGAAGGGAATTTAAGGACGTTGGATATCATTCCAAGGCCTATATTCATCAAAGATATTTCAACATTGCAGTTGAAAAGAAGTTTTAGGAAAGGGTGCCAAATAGATGTAACTCATATGGAAGAGCTAGTAAAGGATAAGGAGCCAAATATCGAATATTATCTAGTAGTGAAGGAATATGACGATGTGTTTGGGGAATTTCCAAGATTGCCACCAAAGAGAGACATTGAATTCTCTATTGACTTAATGCCTAGAGATGCCCTAGTGTCCAAAAATCCCTACAGAATAAGCATATCAAAGTTGAAATCTAGTTGCAACTACAACTAGAAGAATTGTTGAAGAATGGGTACATACGCTCAAGTGTCTTATCTTGGGGTGCCCCAATGTTTTCTGTGAAGAAAAAGGATGGAACTATGAGGTTGTGTATTGAATTTAGAAAGATTAATAAGGTTATGGTAAAGAACAAGTTCCCTCTACTGTGCATCGATGATATTTTTTATCAACTGAAAGGAGAAAATATATTTTTCAATATTGAGTTGCGTTCAGGTTACCATCAGGTGAGAATTTGGGAAGAAGACACCAACAAGGCAACCTTCTAGACAAGGTATGTCCATTATGAGTTTGTGGTGGTGCTATTTGGTTTGAAAAATGCACTGACTACTTTCACGTGTCTAATGAATGGAGTGTTCAAAGATTACCTGAACAAATCCATCATTTTCTTCTTGGATGATATTCTTATCTACTCCAAGATAGATGAGAAGCAAAAACAACATTTAAGGATAGTTCTACAGGTGTTGAGAGAGCATGACTTGTGTGCCAAGCTGAGCATGTGAACTTTATGATTTGTAAACTACCATGGATATTCCACCAGAACAGTTCGTCAGAATAGATCTTATAATATTATGAAATCTAAACTACCATGGATATTCCACCGTAATACTGTCAATAGATCTTTATGCAATATTAAGGAAATCCCATATTATGCAATTTATTTAAACTCATAATCCCCTAGGTAGTCAAAGAATATACAATAGGCTCACAGTATTAATAGATTAAGCATTAGATCTAAGAATTTTGGTGGTGGGGAGATTTCCTTTTGCTTATAAAAACAAAATAAAAGGGGGGATGTTGTGACCACAACACTGCCTTTGGCAATGAATCTTCCCCTCCACCTTCCTCTTCCACACAACGACTCACAATAACTTATGTTCTCACATGGGCTTATCTCCCTTTCCACCTATAAATCCACACAATTGTGATCTATACACACAAACAACTAGACAATGGATTCTCTCTCCCTTCAACATTTCATGGACAGTGCTTGCTTCACGCCCCCTTACCTAAGCTGTAATACCAAATCAGAAAAAATAACTCACAATAGTAACTCACACACAAGGTGAGACGAATATGTTTCACTATCATGTGAATTGATCATGAAAATGCATACATATATATAGGATGAAACCATGTTCATAAGATTCCTATAAATCTGGATATGACATAGCTATTATAGCCAAAATTCTAATAAGCTTGATTTTCTAACTACTAGTACTCCAACAACTTGGTAATAATTATTTTCTACAATTATTTTTGTCACTCACGCCACCAATCTTAAAAAACAGGTCGATACTTCATGATGGCAAGCCTAAACCATAATTCATTTATAAATTTGAATTATCAGAGTGTTTAGTCACAAAGTCAATTGTTACCTTTATAGGTGAATCCTTTAATGACTAAATTCACAATCCATTTAAGGATGATGATAAACCCTTAATGACTAATTTGCAAATGTCTAAGATTTTTGGTAAGAAACTTATCATAAACTTTGTGAATGTGCAAAGTCTTTAGCAAAGAGCTTGTCACTTTAAGATTAACTTTATACCTTTATGAAAAAACTAACATAGAGTATATGACAAATTCCATATCAAAAGTCATACAAATATACTTCAATGTTCTAAACAAACCTCACACCTATAAAAAAAAAAATCCTCTTACTAATGTGCAAAAGTTTTCAACGCGCCATCAAAGTGTGCACCTTCAACCCGTTGAATAATAAATTTAAATGCCAAATTCCAGCGAGAGGAAATCGAAAAGAAGCAATTCGTTAACACATTATCCTACTAGTGAGTTATTAGTACCTAACCCGTGCTTACATTAATTAATTCGAAATTTGTTTGATCGAATTTTAAAGATGAAAGTGATTGCTCAATGGCAACAATCGCAAGAGTAGTTTAATCATACTCCAAACCCGTCGCTTTTCGTGTGCAAAATTAGAGCATGTTTCTTAAATTACTTTGTAAGCCATTTCAAAACACGGTGGAAATTTACAAATATCACTTTAAAAGAAATGTGAAATTTCGAGAACCTCTTTTCCAATTTCAAATCGATTAATTGTTATCCATATCGAAATGATAATTTAAAATTAAAAAATGTGTTTAAATTTTATTTTATTAAATATTTTATATTATTTAATTTTTTGTGTTATTTATATAACTTGAATGAAGTTAATATGTTTAAGAAAAATTATAAATCCATTTAAAAAAAAATCTTTATTTTATAAATGAAAAGCTAATGACCATCAATTTTTTTACTTAGATTTTTCAAATGTGTACATTGCTTTTTATAATATATACAGATTTATATTATAATATGAGTCATATATAAACCAAATGTAATATATTAGTGAATATAATAATGTTGTAAATAATATGACAGGTTATATTGCAATTCATCAATAGTAATTAAGTGATAAAAATGATTTATTGAAAGCATTTTTTTGCCTCTAATTAGGTATATAGGTATCATTAGCATTTTTTAGCACTAGGTATGGCTCTATGGACCCTATACATGGTTAGGGGAGGAAACATAAATGTTTGGCCCTAAAGGAAGCTTCTAGCTATCTAGGGTCGAAAATGATGCTTTGAACAACCACACATGGCCTCTTGAGGGTGTCATTGGTCTATTGCCATGGATGTTAGTGCCACTAGGTGGTTTTGAGTAGAAGGTATGTGTCTTAGGTCCCTGGGAATGATCTAGGGAAGAAGGCCATGCCTTAGGTCCTAAATAAATATTTGAGGCATATAGAGCCATGAACAATTCCTCGAAGCATCACACATTACTTCTAGAGGGTATCCTTATCCTCTAATACATATGTTAGTGCCCTCACAAGTTTTTGATCATTAGGTATGGATCTAAAGGTCTTGATATGGTCAAGGGGGCAACCCAAGCCTTAGCTAGAGTAAGCCTCTATCCCCAACTCCATCCACTCTTTGGACCCTACCTATGTTTGCATCCCCGTCTACCCCTGGGCCACTAGTTCTCTCTTCCATTGGGCCCTTGCCTCTACCCTAGCCACCTTCATGCCAAGGCCATAGCCCCGCCCTTGGGGACCTCATCATGTCTACCCCTAGACCCTCTTCCATAGGGCCACATTCCTTCCCCATCCCCTCTGCCCTAGGGCCTTATTCATTCCCCTAGGCAACGTCGCACCATTTACCCCTATGTTTTTGGGCCCCCTTCACCCTTGGACCATAACCTTATCCCATGCCCCCACATCTGTAACCATAGCCCCAACCACAACCCTTGGCCCCCAGTGTCCTAGATCTTATCCTTCTAGCCTTGGATCCTTCACTGATGGATCCCAAATCCTTTCTACCTCTTCCATGTAGTCCCCGTGACCCTCACTACAACCCTCTCTTCCCTTGGGTCCTTGGCTCCTAGCTAGTCCCCCAACACTAGTCCCTTGCCACCCATCTCTTGGAACCTAGCTCCATCTGTACTTGGTCCCCCACCTCTACCCAACACCTAGACCCTTTTACCCTTGAGATTCCTACTCCCTACAACCATGGGGTCCTAGATCCTATGCCCCTAGGGCCCAAAAACACACACTTTGTCCCTAGGCCCAAAGTATCTAACACCCCTAGTCTCCTCCACACATGGGCCCCTACCTCTACCATTAGAAAAAAATTCCCCTGCCCCCTTAGGACCCTTAGCTATTGGGCCCAAGCTTACACCCCTATCCCCCTCCACCCCTAGGCCTCAAACGCCTTCCCATGAGTCCCTTCCACAATTGGCTCCCAACCTCTACCCCAAACCCACTTCCCCATCGGGTCCCTATCTCCATTGAATTGTTATCCCCCTTTATCCCTCCATCCCCACCTCTTCTTAAAACCTAACCTCGCTACCCTTGGTCCCCTACCTATGCTCCACTATTAGGCCCTTTCCTCCACTTAGACCTTATCCCCATCTACCCCTAGCTCCCCTTCTCTACCCAACCCCTAACCCCCTCTACACTTGGTCCCTAAGATCCCTATGCCCATATCTCTTCCTTAAGGCCCCACACCCCTTGCACCTTCATCCTAGTGCCCTAGTCACTACCCTAGGCCTCAAACCATCTTCAATCCTAGCCCCCCATGCCCTAGTTTCCCCCAAGCCCATCCATGCCTAATTCCCCTTCTCTATCACTAAAGCACATATTTCATTAAATTTGGATATAGATTTTATATAGATTCATGTGCGAGAAATTTCTTACATGTAAAGTTATTTAACGACATCAATATTAATAATGTTTCCAATGTTTATTATTAATATTTTTAACAATGAAAATCAAATATGAATTAGAATAGTGGCAGAGTAGTATAGTTTGAATTTTTTTCAATTACAAGAGGAAAGACGAAAAACTGATTGAAATAGGGTGGGTGGAAGCTAATGATGGTCTCTCATGATGTGTTAGTGGTAATGAAAACATGGAAAAAAAATAATCTATTAACTTGGAGGGATTATTCAAGGTACTTTTACAATGAATTTGAATATGGTATAAAATATGAAATGTAGGAAATCAAATTAGCTTTCTAAAGACATAATTTTTGTTTGTAGAATTTGTGAATAACTATGTGAAATTTGAGTTTTTCTAACAGTGGTATGTTACTTTTTAAGAAAAATATAATGTATATATTTCCATTAGTGTAGGTGTTGAGCAACTTAACAATGAAATTTCTTTAAAAAAAAAATGTAGAATTGTAGAGAACCCATTGTTTTAGTGCGAGGTACTTTTTCAAAATTTATAATATTAATTTTGTATTTTTTAAAAATTATGAAGGTCATTATATCCTTGAAATTACAACACCTTGCATTAGCGCAGACCACGAGGGTCTTAACATTATCAAACATTTTTTTAGGTTATATATCTCACTGTCTTCTAGTGTGGCATATAACTTATTTTAAAAATGGTTAAGCTGATAAAAAGTTGTAGCAGAAAAAAAAAGGTATGTATTTTAGGATTTTGATATATGTCAAGATAAAAATATATTAAAAATAGTAAACAATATTAATTTAAAAAAGTATATATTTGGAATATGCATAGTCAACTATGTATGTGTATGTAGTTTCATCGATAAAGGATTTGTGTAGCATGTAGAAAAAAAATCTTGAAAATAGAGATATTGAGAGGTATTCATAAAAATTGAGGTTTTAATGTCTTTGCAGACCAAACCACTATATTTATCATCCTGAACATAAATATGAGGCAACCAACTCAACAAAAATGTACGCTAGAGTTGTCACTCCTGCCCAAAAAAAAATTGAAATAAAAAGAATGCACACACACTTTATGAACGTTGTGTTCCTAAATCTCATGCACGCTATTAGGAACAAGAACACACATGTGTTATTACTAACACAACATCCCTCTCTCTCTCTCTACCCCACTCACTCTCTATTCCTTCTCTCCACCTTCTTCCCTCTCCCACCCTCTAATTCTCTCTCTCTCTCT
>SNQJ01S0008606.1:3642-22707 GCA_010110895.2 Picea sitchensis | reverse complement strand
TCCCTCTCTCCCCCCCCTCCTCTCTCTCTCTCTATGGTATGGGGATTATTTTATAGTAGATCACCCTAGTTCTTTGGAAAAAACTATGACTCAAGACTTAGCATGCCTTGGTACTTCCAAACCCTTGTATAGTGTGCCTAGGTAAATCCTTTCAATATCTTGNCCTCTCTCCCCCCCCTCCTCTCTCTCTCTCTCTATGGTATGGGGATTATTTTATAGTAGATCACCCTAGTTCTTTGGAAAAAACTATGACTCAAGACTTAGCATGCCTTGGTACTTCCAAACCCTTGTATAGTGTGCCTAGGTAAATCCTTTCAATATCTTGTTTATATTCTCTTTAACCCGATCTCAAATAGTTCAAGGGCTAGGTACGGGGAGCCACTGCTAGATTGGTTTGCTATATCGCATAATCACATAATCACATCTTCCCTGGTCATTTTGTTGAATGCACTGAAGAAATAATTGATCAATCGATTTTTTTTCCGAGGTAACGGTCTTGTGAGTTGTGAATATTTCTAAAATTTATGGTCAGGGACTATTTTTTGAGTTTTTATGGGTTTTCTTAAAAGAATTGTGAGGTTTACATCCAAAGATTAATTTTTTTTTTTTTTTTTGAGGCATTGGAGTTTTATGCACCCTCACTTAGGTGCAAGATCTAGGATTGTATTTAATGAACTTTAAAATTAAGTGTACAATCCTTGTGTTCATATTTATGTAATTCAACACTACTGATAGAAATAGGTTATGCTGTATGAAATTTATATTCTTCTTCAATCATCGGTGCATGAAAAATTATGTGGCCCGCATAGAAAATTGATCCCATTCTACCATTCTACTCACATTTTACTTCCATATAAAATTGCATTCACTAATGTATCTCATATTATAGTATTGTGTGTCGTTTCTTTTTAGTATACATAATTGTATGTGATTTCAAGTACACTTCTCAGTATTGATTTGTCTTTGTTATTTGCTCCTCTTTTTTTCAAATTCTTTAGGCTAGATTATTGTTGGATATAATTATGCTAGGTATGCTTTGGTTGCACAAACTACATTTCATAAGAATTAGCTCCAAAACCACAATATGATACGATCATTTTATACGCTTTTAGTCTGTACAATATATTTGTAGATTTTAAAACTTGAGTTAATCAAAATTGAGGACAATTAAAGAAACATGCCCCATAAACATGATTTCCAAAATAAAATTGGTGCGCTTCTTTTCATCTAGAGTAAATGATGTATAGAGATGTCTATCAATGAAGTTGCTTGGCCTTTTTTATTGGTTAAATACACAATTTTATTTACTAGCATTGTTAAAGATAGTCGTGGACTTTGTTGTGTGAATTTAGAATTTTTGGGATTTGAACTAAGCACCTACTGCAAGAACTATCCAAATGCCCAACAACATTGTTCATAACCAATTGAGCTACCCCCTTGGCCTTCGTCCGCTCATTTGATTTTTATAGTACTAAAGTATTAAATTGATGTCATTATTTTGTTTTGTTTTAACATGCAAATAATTAACTTTGATTTCAAAGCCTATCATTTTGACAAAGGAAGCATGTATCATGGTGTAGGGAGTGTTCAATGAAAATTATAAATTATTTTCATCCCATTACCATATTTCACATATGGGTGTGATGATGTTTGTATGTGAATTCATGTTGATGATGTGCATTCCTTCAAGTTGCAAGGAGGATTGGGTTTAAATTAGTTATTTTCCATTAATCTTTGTAAATGTCAAAACATTCACAATTAGAAGTATAATGAATAAAGGGACATGAGGGGAGGTATAATGGACTTGTTAATGAGTAATGAGTTATATTGGACCTGTTAATTTTCCCTCTAGTGTGATTGGTCTTCTATGAATTAGGTTTACTAACAAAAGGGGATCCCTACTTTGCAAGGCAATTGACAAGGACATATACTATAGAGATTAGCATGGTTATTCTACATATGAGTATATTTTTGTTGGAGTGGAACAAATAAATATCCCAAATGGTCGTACAATTGTTGAATGCTATGAATATTTAATGGTTAGTTTCAAAGAAAAATTTAAATCACTCATGGGAAATACAATTCAAGAAATTACAATTGGCCTCGATTCCTTAGGTGAACTAAGGTACCCTTCCCATCCCTTTTCTGATGGGAGATGGAATTTCCCAGGTATTGGAGAATTTCACTGCTATGAAAAATACATTATGGTATACTTGAAGAAACTTATATTTTAGGCAAGGAAGTCAGATTGGGGATATGTTGGGCCACAATATATTGGTAGCTACAACAATTTTCCTTTTGACAAACCATTTTTCAAGGAAGGGAAGGGCACTTTTTTATCAAATTATGGCCTGTTCTTCTTGGAGTGATACAGTGGGAAGATTATTGAGCATGTCTATTATATCCTTAGTAAAGTTGTCAAGGTGTTAAAGACATGTCAACAAGATTGGCCAAATGCAATCCTATTAGTTGCAAATGTTGCAGGAATAATTGGTGGTATCACACAGTCTCATGCATCAGAACTTACTACTGGATATTTTAACACTTCCTACAGAGATGGGTATGACTTAATTGTTTTAGTCTTTACAATACATCGTGTAGCTTTAAATGTTCCTGGTTTGGAGATGCTTGATAGTGAACATCTTGAGATTTGTTGTTGCAGTCTAGAAGGTCTCATTAAGAAAATAAGAGAAGTTGCAAGGCAAGGAAATATACCTTTAATTGGTGAAAATGTAGTCGACTACTTTGATAAGGAGGATTTCTCTCAAATTGTCAGAAATTCTTACCATTGTCCTGAAGTTTTGAGAGAATTTACTTATTTTTGAATGAAAGAGGCACCATGAAATTGTGAATGTCATATTCATTCAATCCCCCCCACATGCTCCATTGAAAGTTGATATGTTGTGTTTATATAGAAAAAGAGATACATGCTTGGAATTTAAAAACAATGGAGGATTGGTCAATATATAAAATAATGGGAATTACTTTGTTCATGATTTACACAGTAGAGATTATAAGTTACATAGGAAAATTGTGTTAGTTTTTGTGTGAAATTTCTCAACGTTTCAATCCCTCGACTGAGATCATCTTCATGAGTTCTTAAGCTCACTGATTGACAACTTTATATTTTCTATCTATAAATAATAATAATAATGCTCCAAGTTTTTTGTGAGATTTGTATCCGACCTATGCATTTAGATCATTATTATTATTTTTGAGATTGTGCAATACAGGTTTCCACACTTCACTATTTTTTAATCCCTCATCTCTATTTAGGTTATTCCTATTTAGTTCAATTTCTAAAGCTTCTCTTATTTTTATTTTTCCATAATGCTCCATTTTGGCGGTGAATTTAGTTTTCTTGATGCATATGCGGTGTCCTGAGTCTATGGAGTGTTTTTCCAAGGTGGAATATTTACTTCGGTTATGTTTAATGTCCGTGCAATGTTCTTTAAGCCTGACTTTCAAGGATCTCCCCGTCTCTCTAATATATATTTTTTCCACATGAGTAAGGGATGGAATATACTCCCCTTTGTAGTCTTGGGTTTATGGCATATTTTGCATGGTCCAACATATTTCTTAGTGTGTTGGGAGGAGAGAATGAGACTTTGATGTTGCCCTTCCTTAGAATTTTCACAATCTTTTTTGTGGTTCCTTTAATGTATGGAAGGTTTATATTTCAACCTCCTTCTTTATCATCATTGCTTCTGCTTTGGGGTCCTCTTCTTTCCTTTAAAATTTCCATGTTAAATTATTTTTCACGATAACCATTTATTTTGAATACTTCTTCCAGGTGTTTTAGTTCTTGCTCAGTGTGATCTTCATCGGATATTCTAATTGTTATAAAAACAAGATCACAGAGCAATAAAATAAAACAAATGCTGAAATAAAATGCAGAAGATACACAATACAATAGAGACACAGATATACATGGTTCACCCAATGTGGGCTATGTCCACTGGAGAAATTGCAAGGTTCTTCCTTATTATTATCCAACAAAATGAATGGATACAACCTACAACACACCTGTTGTAACTTCCTCTTCTTTCTCTCACAGTCTCCTCTCTCAGAATACAATATTCACGATAATACACAGCTGCAATACAATTCTCTCATAAAACAGGGTTGCCTTCTAGGGAAAAAAATCCCTAAAAATAACTTCTACCGTCAGATATGAGACCTTATAATGAATGGTCCATATTGACTACGAAATTACAATATTTTACAAGGCAATTTTTCCCAAATTTTCTCTCGCCGGAGGGGGATAGAAAAATTGTCGCCACCCCCCTCCCCCTGGACCCCCCTAGAGATAATTGTGGAGGGGAAATGCCCCCCTGTTAGGGAATGGGGTCCAAGAACGACTGAAACAAACATCTGAATTAGAAAGATAATCATGCTCCACAACCAACAATCTCCCACTTAGAGACTGATCACAATAACTCCACTATTGTTGCACCTATTAGACTATACTCCACCTTGGACCTGGAAAATTTCTCATCTTCACCTTCATGCTTGAAGACCAACTGAAACTAAGCAGGAACCCAATTTCTCCTTGGTTACTACCTTTGTTAACATGTCTGCAAGATTCTGGCTAGTATGTATCTTTTCCAACTTCAAATTTCCATCTTCCAAGATGAATCGTATGAAATGGTACCTGAGTTGTATATGCTTAGTCTTCGAATGGAAGGTTGATTTCTTTTCAATTTGAATGTCACTCTCACTGTCACAGTACAACCTTATATTCTTCTTCTTCTTTCCCAATTCCTCCACAAACCTTTGTAACCATATCATTTCTTTACTAGCCTATGTAGCAACAACATACTTTGCTTCTGTTGTTGAAAGTGCAACAACCTTTTTCCGTTTCGAAATCCAACTTACTATTGTTCCACCTATAGTAAAAACATACCTTGTGGTGCTCCTCCTTCTATCTTTATCACCTGCCATATCTTAATCAACATATCCCTGCAGAACAATGTCTGAACCTCAAAAACATAATGCATGAGTAGCAGTACCTCTCAAATAACTGAGAATCTACTTTACTGCATCCCAATGTTCTTTACCTGGATTTTTCATATACCTGCTCACAACTCCCACTGCATGTGAAATATCTGGTCTTGTGCAAACCATTGCATACATCAAGCTTCCAACTATTGATGAATAAGGGACCCTGGACATGTATTTTATCTCCTCCTGTGTCTTGGGACACATTTCCTTAGTAATTTGAAATGGATGGACAAAGGTGTACTAACTAGTTTTGCATTCTTCATTCTAAACCTCTCCAACACCTTCTCTATGTACTCACCCTGAGACAATGTCAATTTGTGATTTTTTGTGTTTCTTGTTATTCTCATACCAAGGATTTTCTTTGCAGCACCCAAATCCTTCATCACAAATGAGTTAGATAATTTATTCTTAAGCATATTTATATCCTCATATTAGACCTTGCAACAAGCATGTCATCTACATACAATAGCAAGATAATATAGCTTCCATTTTCTATCCTTTTAAAATAAACACAGTGATTAGAATGACATATACTATAACCTTGTTCAGTCATAAACCCGTCAAACTTCAAGTACCACTTCCTTTAGGCCATACAAGATCTTCTTCAACCTGAATACCAAATTTTTCTTCCCTTCGACCTCAAACCCCTATGTCTGCTACATATAAATATCTTCCTCCAAATCCCCATGGAGAAAAGTTGTTTTTACATCTAACTGTTCAAGATGAAAATATTATACTGCCATAATACTTAAAATAGTCCTAATTGAAGTCATCTTAACAACATGAGAAAATATCTCATCAAAATTGATACCTTTCTTTCGTGCAAACCCCTTTACAACAAGTCTAGCCTTGTACCGCTTTTTTCCTCCACCTTCTTCCTTCAACTTGTAAACCCATTTATTCTGCAATGCTCTTTTTCCTGCAGGAAACTGAATCAAGTCCCAAGTCTAGTTATTTACCAAGGAATCCATTTCCTCTTTCATTCATTTCTCCCACTTCTTTTTAGTGTCTACCTGCATTGCCTCTTCATAACATTCCGGTTCACCAGAATTAGTCAACAATAAATAATAAAATGAAGAAGAGTATCATTCAGGGGGTCTACTTAACTTGGTATATATTCTGACAAAACTTGTAGGAGTTTGAGGTACCTGCTTCACTTGTTGTTATACATTTTTATTTTTGGGTACCTTTGGAATTTCGTTTTCAACGATCTCATCAAGCACTATGTATTCATGTTTTTCTTTTTCCTGTTTCTTTCCCTACAACTAATCTTTGTACATGAACTTCTTATTGAATATGAAATCTATACTCATGATTTTTCAATTTTCATAATCCCATAAGCGATAACCCAAATCATTAACACCATATCCAATAAAGGTACACTTCTTGGATTTTACCTCAAGCTTTGTTTTATTTTCTTTATCAATATGGACAAATGTTTCACAACTGAAAGTTTTCAAAAAAGAATAGTTTTCCTTTTTACCTGTCCATGCCTCCTCTGGAATTCCACCATCCAAAGAGATTGAAGTTCCTCTGTTTATTAAGTAAATAATAGTATCTACAACATCTACCCAGAATTGTAAGGGCAACCTAGCATGCAATCTCATACTCCTTGCATGCTCCATGATTTTCTTGTTCATCCTTTCTGACACACTATTTTCTTGTAGTGTTCCTGGAACTGTTTTCTTCTACAAATCCCATGGTATGAACAATAATAATCAAACTCCTTATTGCAATATTCACCTCCATTGTTTGATCTAAGACACTTCAACCTTTTTCCTGTCTCATTCTCGACCAAATCTTTCTATTTATTAAAAGTATCAAAAACATCATATTTTTATCGAATGCAATAAAGCCAAGTTTTTCTAGTTGCATCATCGATAAAAGTAGCATAATAACGAGAGCCACCAAGATATGATACCTAATCTAGTCCCCATACATCTGTATGAACAAGCTGTAACCTTTCACTCTTCTTTTATTTTCTGACTCTGAGAAATATTACTCTCTTCTATTTTCCATAAACACAATGCTCACAAAATTCCAAATCAATTTGTTTAAGATCTAGCAAAAAATTTCTTTTGTGAAGTATTTGCATCCCCTTCTCACTCATGTGTCCAAGCCTATGATGCCACAGTGTCATTTCCTCTCCTATAGAAGCTAAAGATATAGAAGAATCAATATTATCAGTACACAAATACAATGTACCTACCTTCTCTCTTTTTGTTATCACCAATGATCCTTTGGTGACCTTCCACACCTTATCTGTAAATATAGATATACAACCTTCACTTTCCAACTACCCTGTTGAAATTATATTTTCCTTATATATGGTACATGTCTTACCTCTTTCAATAACCATTGGTTTCCATTCTTTTGCTTTATTTGTACCTTACCCATTCCAACATTTTTGCATGGTGCATCATCACCCAAATGAACCTGTCCAAAATCACCTTGAACATAATCTAGAAAATGTTTCCTATGGGGTGTGGCATGAAATGAAGCCCCTGAATATACTACCCAAGACTTATAAATATTATCTACAAAAAGAATCAAAGCATCTTGTAACACATCACTTGTTACATTTGCTTCCTGATTTTTCTCCTGTTTTCCATTGCTTTGTTCTTTGGAGCTCTGCAGTATTTCTTCAGATGTCCTTTCTTCCCACAATTCCAACACTCTATCTTTCCCATTCTGGAACTGGATCTTCCTTTCCTATAATTCCTGCGACTCTCTGAGCCCTTTCTTCTATCCTTTTGTCTTCCACTGTTCTCAATGTTTAATGCATTACCTGATGTCTCACTTGTTCTTTTCTGTTGCATTTCCTCCTTAAGGATAACACGAACAATGTCATCAAATTTTAGAGTGTTTGAACCAAAGACAGAGTTACTTACAGCGATGACTAAGCCATTTCATCTTTCTGGAAATGAGCATAGGATTAGAAGAGCCTTGAAGTCATCATAAAATTCCACTTTTACATAACTTAGATGATTAGTAACCGTATTAAATTCATTTAAATGATCTGCAACGGACCCACATTCTAACATATTCATATTAAATAATCGCTTTATTAAAAATACCTTATTGGACACCAAGGCTTTTTCATACAGTTTAGCTAATGCGTCCATCAGTTCATTCGTTGTCTTTTCTTTTGGAATATTGAAATCTACCGGCGTTGTTAGGCTCAGCCATATCGTTCCTAGTGCCTTTCTGTCGAGAACCTCCCATTCTTCGTCCTTCATAGTCGTCGACTTCTTTGATATTTCACCCAATGGTAGGAATAGATCCTTCTGATATAAATAATATTCCATATGCATCTTCCATAAATGGTATTTTTGGCCATTAAATTTCTTGACCCTAAACTTTCTATCTTCCGCCATTGCTCCCACTCGAATGAAGAACCCTCTTTTCGTACGAGTTACATTTCACTCTGATACCAGTTTTTAAAAAACAGGATTGCAGAGAAATAAAATAAAACAAATGTAGAAATAAAACACAAAATATACACAATACAATAGAGACACAAATATACATGGTTCACCCAGTGTGGGATACATTCACCAGAGAAATTGTCAGGTCCTTCCTTATTATTATCCAACAAAATGAAGGGATACAACCTACAACACACCCACTATAGCTTCCTCTCCTTTCTCTCACAATCTCCTCTCTCAGAATACAATATTCGAGATAATTCACAGCCACAATACAATTCCCTCATAAAAGAGGGTTTCCTTCTAGGGAAAAAAATCTCTAAAAATAACTTCTACCATCATATTTGCAACCTTATAATGAACGGTCTAGATTGACTACGAAATTACAATATTTTACAAGCAATTTTCCCAAACTTTTGCTTTGGGGGCGCTTCCCCCGAATCCCCTGCCAGGGGGGTCTACAAACATTGTCGCTGCCCGCCCTTGGCAATAGTTGTGGGGGGGGGGGGGAAGCCCCCCGTTAGGGAATGGGGTCCAAGCATGCATGAAGGGGAAGCCCCCCCACACCCCCTCGTTTGGGAATGGGGTCCAAGCATGGCTGAAACAAACCTCCGAATCAAGAAGATAATTAGGCTCCACAACCAACACTAATTTCTCGAGTAGCTAATGTATTGATAACCTCGATCTTTTGTGCATGGTGGTGGTGTGAGTTTCCATGTAGATATTGGTCTATATGGGTTTCCTTTCGATGGACCTGATGTGATAGCACACCATTGTTTTTATTGGTTATGAGGATATCTAGAAAGAGTATGTTGTTGTTTTCCTCTAACTCCATGGTGAATTTTATGCTTTCGGCTTGACTATTTAGGTGATTGAGCAGTCCATTTAGGCTATCTCTTCCATGTGGCCATACTATGCATGTATCGTCAACATATCTCTTCCACATTTTAACACAAAAACTAACAAAATTTTCCTACATAACTTATAATGGGAATTTTTTTTGTAGACTTGGAGGTTTTTATTAGAGTTAATTAGTAAAAGATGGAGCTTTAGTAGAGTGGAAAACTTTGTATGCTAGGACATGGTAGGTGTTATTACCTAGATATGTAGGCTTAAAATGTTAAATTTTGTACCAAGTTCTGACAACGCATGTGACAAAAACAAGCGAAAACTACCTATCAAAATTTTAATCCCTTTTCACCAAAATTTTAATAATTTTTCTATCTTTGCACAAACTTTGTTGAGTTTCCCTTAGCCTTATACTTCCAATCCAATAGGGTCTAGCCATGTGTCATGCGCTCTTGTTCTTCCAATGGATCATTTACACTATCATTATCCTAATTTTAATGCCAAAATTCCTCCTTAATATCGATATTAAGTGATTGTACCCTACCATCCAAAGATATATATATAAAAAAATATAATAGTAATAAAAAAAATATAAATTATATTATTTTATATAGTTTTAAAATAATATTTCATATTTATTTTATTATAAAGTTGTGGTTATAAGTTATTTTTGGTATGATTTTGCAAAATATTGGGGTCTCTATCATTGAGCTTAATACCCCAAGTCATCGACACTATATACCAGTAGACACCACAGTCAACCGAGTCTATACCAAATGCCATATAAATGGACAAACACATAGCTTATGTGTTAACAGCCCACGACATAGCCGATAGGTCAAAATAGGTGAACCTTGCGCAGATAGTTCTTTATCATTGGCCATATAAACAATATATGCATAATATCTTTACTACATGTGGGACATTACCTACTGCACAAACAAAATTAAAATGTATAATTATTCGAACTGGAGCTCGAGTTGTCGTGAATCTAAATCCAAGTGACAAATAAATCGTAGGGTATTATGCCAAGAGGCAATCTCACTATCCAAACCAGCGAGTGATCAACGTGTTGTATGTATTGAGAATTTTTTTGAAGGTCTTGGGGTTAAGTGTGGAACGATCCAAAGCCGATAGAAATTTTCTTTGTTGATGACAATTATGACACGACTGGTAGAATGGTTTGGAAAGAACTAAGCGCCCACAACTTATGTATGAGTACCCATTGTATAAGATTCTTTGAGAAGGAACTAGTGTTCCGAATATAATATGGTCTGGTGTTGAAGGGTTGCGTATGTACATTCAAAAAATCACCTTCATCGAGATATTAAGCCTGAAAATTTCCTTATGGGGCTTGGTTGCAGAGCTAATCAGAATTACATCATAGATTTTGGGCTTGCCAAAAAATATCAGTGCCGAACAACTCTTAAGCATATTCCTTACAGGGAAAATGAAAATCTTACAGGGACTGTTCATTATGCTAGCATCAATACTCGTCATGGAATAGAGAAAAGCGAGAGAGACGATCTTGAATCTTTTGGCTATCCATTGTTGTACTTCTTAAGAAGGAGTCACAGTCAAAACACACAGAAGTGTCAATATTTTCATTTTACGAGAATTCAAAACATCAACAACATGCTACAAAATGTTGATACTTCTGGTAGCGTTATTTTAGTTTTCTACTGGATGATCTAGCAGCTACAACAATTCCAAATATCATGCAGCTATAGGGTTAAGACGGACTCTTAAGCTCTGGAATTTAGCAACAAACAAATTAGACAGAACACCCGGCAGTAGAGATCCATATTTTTAAGGAAGAGGATAACACATTCCAGTTTTAAAAGTCAATTATAAGGAGAAAAATCAGCAATTGTTCATATCAAATCTATATTCCAAGGAAAAAATCTAAGTTTCTAAGAATTACAGATGTCAGAGTGTTTTCCAAAGATTGAGTAATTGATCCCAGGTTTCCAGGTCCACATATCAAGCAAGGGATCGACATTCAAAGGCTAGGAAGGATTGTTTTAGCTTCTTCAGTAAGTAGATGGATATGGATCCACAATTAGAAATCAAGTCTGAAAATATTTTTTAGGTGGCATATCATTTAAACAAGTCAGCTACACATTCCATATTTTAAGGCATTCGACTTCAGTTGTCCTAGATCTTTTGCAAAAGATCATAGATTGTTCTTATTTTTAGTATATTGTTATGATATGAGACAAGAAGAGTCTGTTATTGTACATTGTTGTAAAAATTATAATTTTGAATGTTAAAAGGGGGTTCTGAAGGCCATAGAGGGGTGGAGGTTCGAGAGCTAAAGGATCAGTTTTGAGTGATGAGCATCTATGTAAAACAAAGCATCAAGTTCATGGATGGTTAGTTTATGTGTTTTGCAATTCATATTTTTCTTATCATATTTCTTCTTATCTGATCACAAAGATGTTTTTTTGCGATACATTAATCATTATACAGTTTTAGATTTAGTAGCAGCAGAGATTATATTGTTTATTTCCTGCAAACTGTAATTTGTTTTCAGATATTATGATTCAGATCAAAATGACATTTTGATCTAAATATCTTCTCCATGAATGTATAAGGATGAGAATATTGCAGAGACTATATATTCATTTAAGTGTCACCTTCTTCCATTTCATGCTATCTTTTCAAGTGTCTATTGTCCATTAAATTTCCTTTGACCTATGAGATGCTACCCTTGTAGTTGGATTTGAGCTTAATTTCCTCTGCCAAACACTTTGTCCTTTTCATCCCACTTGATCCACCTTTCAAACAAACCATTTCAATAACTAAGATGTGCTAGGAATGCCCTCCCAATAGTCAGAGAGCATATTCTAGTGCTAACATTTTTTGGCGCCATTGCCGGGACGGAGACACAAAGACATCTTTCCCTCGGTTGTACGACAACAAATACACCTAGCTCTTGATGGTGAACAAGGATTGGCGATAAAAGTGATTGCGATCTTTCACCTGGCGGCTCCATGAAGGAAGAATCCATTGACGACTCCACTGATCCAAAAATTCAAAAGCAATGGAAGAAATGATAGCTCAGAGGTATGCATTTTGTGATTTTTCCCATGTACCCGACTTTCGAAATCCTGTACCTAGTAAAGAAGCATGGGGAAACTGCCTTCCGAAGTTTAGGTGATATTATTATGACCATTCAATGGAATATTTATTGGATTTTCATGAATGTATGTGTCAACTGGGCATTGTTTATGAGGATGTAATGATAAAAACGTTCATATTTTCTTTGGAGGGAAATGCCCGTGAATGGTGTAGATCTCTTCCTATTGCTAGTATTGATTCATTAAAATATTTCCATGTAGCATTCCATTCTTATTGCAAACAGATGTATTATGATGATTTCCTTTAGGAAGAGTGTTGTGTGGAATTTGATCTCTTATACAAAGAAACTACAAATTATACAAATCAGAATTCTTGTAAAAAAGAAATTGTTGTAAAAGACAATATTCCTCACAATTCTCAAGAGGGTTTTAATGGTCTATATAATGATGTTTTTTCACAAGAAACTGGAGTAGGAGCATATAAGCAGGTCTTTAAGTTATTTCTTTCTAGAATTTTTATTGTTTATGATAAATATGGGAATGTGCTTACCCCAGTGGAAACTTCATTTGAAGGCAGTGAAACAAACTTGCAGCAATCGTTGATTTTTTCATTTCATACATTTTACACTAGATAAGCATTAATAATGACTCCATAGCCCAATGGAGATACTGGTACTAAGCAGTTTCAGTTTGCTGATTGGTTTTTCAGCGTGCTAGATTTCAGTTGTAGAGCTAGGTTATAGATTGCAGGGATTAAATGGATTGGAACTTGGTCTACGGTTCTTAGCACCCCATAGGGGGGGGGGGGGCGACATCCCCAGTTGGAGATAGTGTTAGTACCCATATATGCAGGCTTAAAATGTTAAATTCTGTACCAAGTTCTGACAATGCATGTGACAAAAAAAAAGCGCTACCAGAAGCAGGGCATTTTTGAAGTGCACCTTATTGTTGCGCATTTCATCACTAGTTTTGCAACCTATGACAAAAAGTGCTAGAAGCCAGTGTTAACACTCAAAACTACCTTATCGAAATTTTAATCACTTTTCGCCAAAATTTTTACAACTTTTCTATCTTTACACAAACTTTGTTGAGTTTCCCTTAGCCTTATACTTCCAATCCAATAAGGTCTAGCCATGTGTCATGTGCTCTTATTCTTCCAATGGATCATTTAAACTATCATTCTCCTGATTTTAATGCCAAAATGCCTCCTTGATATCGCTATTAAGTGATTGTACCCTACCATCCAAAGGTATATAAAAAAAGAAAAATAGTAATAATAAAATAAATATAAATTATATTATTTTAGAGTTATTTTATATAGTTTTAAAATAATATTTATTTATTTATTTTATTATAAAGTTGTGGTTATAAGTTATTTTTGGTATGAGTTTGCAAAATATTGGGGTTTCTATCATCGAGCTTAATACCCCAAGTCATCGACACTATATACCACTAGATACCACAATCAATCAAGCATATACCAAACTCCATATAAGTGTACAAACACTTAACTTATGTGTTAAGAGCCCACGACAAAGCCGGCAGGTCAAAATGTGTTCACCACGCGTCGAGAATGTTTCTTTACCATTGGCCATATAAACAATATATGCATCCTCTCTTTACCATTGGACATTGCCTACTTCACAAAAAAAAAAATGCAAATCTCCTAGCACCAAGGAGATCACTCGTGAACCTAAAGCCAAGTGTCAAAGAAATCGATGGGTATTATACCAATAGGAAATATCACTTGGAAATAATGGATTAAGAGTCAGTTCGTAGTTGAACTCTATTTCACTGTCTGTAGAGTCTAGTTGTCTATGGTTTGCATGTAATCGATTAAGAAGAGTATTTTCCTATATAATGATGTAATGAGTCTTCATTGATATATATAGAATGTGAGTGTAGCCTCACTGTGTGTTTTTTTCTCATATTTCTAAGTTGGTATCAGAGCCACAGGAGTGAGGTGCGGAAATTTCTAGAAGTCTGCAGGTCCCTCTTCTTGAAGGGTACGATGACACACTACTGAGAGTTTTCGCGCATTTGAAAACCTCAGATTTCCGCAGTGCAACTATGTATTACAGTGTGAAAATATTTAAAGATTCCCGCACCCAAATAACTCGTGAGGTACAGACTCCCCGCATTCTCCCCGCATTCTAATAGCTGTGTGAGGTGCGGAAACTCATGTGTTTTCACATGCATGGGTTCGAGCTGGAGAAGGGTCGTGATAATCGCCATTGGATCGTGAGTTCTGCTGTGTGGTAAGGAGAGGTCGCGTGGTAAGGCAAATCCATGAGCAGATCGGTGAGAAAATCGAGGCATGAAGGTCGTGAGCAAATCCATGAGCTCGTTGAAGCATAAGCATCATCTTTGGGAAGCTTCGAGCATTCAAGAGTGAGCTTCAAGCATTCAAACGTGAGTTTCTTATTTTATGAAAGGTTTAAAGGATGGACAAATAATTTAATAAAGGTGGATGTATGTGTGAAGTTATAAACCTTTTTATTGAAGTGGTATCACCTTTATTATTTGAGAGTGAGGTAGTTTGAGTCATTCACGATGTGCATGCATGCATGAGTGTGATTTGCATGAGTTGAAATATAAAGGAGATCTTAAGTGGATGAGGTTTGAGTGAGTTTACATGAGTGTGGTTTTTTTTTTTTAAGAGGTTTTTTACATGTGAGATTTTATATGAGAGATTTTTTATATATATGAGCATGATTTTTTTATGCATGGAATGGTGTTAAGGATTTCTGTTTTTAAGGTTTTAAGCTGAGAGTCAAGATTGAGACAGATTGGTGGTATCCGAAGGAAGAGCGACAAAAAGTTGCATATCCTTGGTGATTCACTTGCAGAAAATATCTTGCAGAGATGGCGAATCCTCTGGCAGAAACCTACCTCAATGAAGCCAACAAGTTAAATGGCTCGGATTTCATTAACTGGAAATTTCATAATAGGTCTCGCAGCAAGTGAGAAACCTCCTACATTTGAAGAACTGACAGGTATTTTGCTGCAAGAGGAAAAGAGGCGCGGGAATCTGAAGCCTCAGAATAAATATTTGGCACTATGGTCAAATAAGAGATTTACGAGAGGGAGATCAGGAGAAATAGGTAGAGGAGGCAGTTCATGGAAGATAGACAATTCATCGCAGAGAAGACAATCCCCAAGGCCGAATAAAGGTATGCAATCTAACATGAATGAGTCAGAGTTATTTTTATTGTGGTCGACCTGGACATATTATTAAAGACTGTCATAAGAAGAAAAGTGATGAGGCTAGGAACAAACCTAGAACACATTCAGGTCATTATGTAGAAAAATCGTCAAATCATGATCTCATATTATTTATTGCTAGTGATGATATTGATGAACCCTCAAATTTTGATTCGCGGGATCTTAGGTTGTTTGTGTCTAAAGTTGCTTTATCTGTCGAAACGGATGATTCAGATGCCCGATTTGTGGATTCCGGAGCATCAATACATATGACATGCAATAAGATGTGGTATACTAATTTTAAAGAAACATAGAATGGAGCCAACATATATCTTGGTGATGACTGCGCTCATCAGATCAATGGATATGGAGACATTCCTGTGACATTTCCGAATGGTAAAGTTCATCACATTCACAATGTTGTTTATGTGCCAGGAATAAAGAAACAATTGATCTCTGTGTCCACCATTACAGATCAGGACTTGAAGGTTGAGTTCTTCAAGAATTATTGCATAGTGAAGGATCTCCTGGACCATTTCAAAATTGTTGCAACGAGAGTTGGAGCAGGAGGCCTATACAAACTTGATGTTACCAACAAAGCACATCACACACTGACTTTTGCAACTATGCCAACATAAAGTATTTGGCATCAAAGGTATGGACACATCAACCATCCTGATATATTGTTATTACATAAAAATAATATGGTTGAAGGACTTCCCATGTTAAAGAATGAGAATGTTGTGTGTGATGGATGTGCATTAGGAAATATGCACAGAGATGAATTCCCCTCTAATCCTAATAGGAAAAAGAGAGATGTGTTAGATGCTGTGCATACTGATGTTTTTGGGCCTATGTAGACTAAGCCTTTAGGAGGTGCATTTTACTTTCTGTTATTTATTGATGATTGCACGATATACACATGAGTTTACTTCCTTAGACGAAAAAGTGATGTTTTCGAGTACTTTAAGGAATTCAGAACCATGGTGGAAAAGAAGATAGGAAAATCCATCAAAATCCTCCATTCAGATCAAGGGGGAGAGTATAAATCGGGGGGCTTCATCAAATATTTCAAAGATCATGGAATAGTACAACATTTTACAGTACCTCACACTCCACAATAGAACAAAGTCGCTAAAAGGAAAAATAGAACTCTGGTAGAGTGTGCACGCAGTATGATGAAAGGTAAGAATCTCTCAAATGCATTTTGGGCTGAAGCCATAAATACTGCAGTTTATTTAAAGAATAGAAGTCCAACAAGGTTTCTTGATAATATTGCTCTTTTCGAAGCTTTGTATGGTTCCAAACCTGCAGTTCATAAGTTGAAAGTATTTGGGTGTAAGGCTTTTGCACATATTCCAAAGGAGAATAGGAAGAAATTGGATGCTAAAGCCATTAAGTGTATTTTCATTGGGTATTGTTCTGAATTTAAAGCATACAAACTGTTTGATTCTTCTACTCAAAAATTATTTGCGAGTAGAGATGTACTTTTCCATGAGCATGAAGTAGGAAATCATGATGACAACAGTCATGAGGAATGGCATAGACTTCTTGATGAAGGAGTTAAAGAAGAGCATCATAAGCAACAACCACCATAGCAACATCAACAACCACAACCGCAATGACAACAACAACAACAACAACAACAACAAGCACTCAATGATATGGACAATTCAAGCAGTCACAGTTCACCTAGAGGCAAAGACAGATCTTCACAAAGTGGGGAGGAAGATAATAAGTTGCGAAGATCTTCATGATAGGTTCGACTCCCTGAGAGGTATAGAGACTATGCCCTAATGAGTAGCATTTCAAATGTCATAGAACCCATGATTTTTTATGAAGCCAATTAACATGATGAATGGCGAAATGCAATGGAGGAAGAATATGAATCTATAATGAAAAATAATACTTGGGAATTGATTGAATTGCCTCAACATAAAAATCCCATTGGATGCAAATGGATATACAAACCTAAATTTAAATCAGATGGAAGTAAAGACAAACATAAGGCTAGACTGGTTGCAAAGGGGTATCACAAACAAAAGGTATTGATTATGCTGAAACATTTGCACCAGTAGCTAAATTGAATACTATCAGATTGTTAATTGCTTTAGCTACAAAGTATAATTGGAAGCTACACCAGTTATATGTTAAATCTGCATTTTTGAATGGTGAGTTAAAGGAGGAGGTTTAACTTACTCAACCTGAAGGGTTTTTGGAACAAGGGCAAGAACACTTAGTGTGTAAGTTAAAGAAAACATTGTATGGACTAAAGAAAGCACCTAGGTCATGGTATGAGAAGATAGTGACGCAACCCGCACCCCTCGAAGCACGGTCGCCTACACCAGAACCTTCTCTTCTCTCGGCCCGAAGAGTACAATACTCTTCTGTCTTCCTATCGGAAGATCTACCCACAGATTCTCCCTTACTCGATCCCCCTCTCTGCACTCGGAGGATCGGAACTTCGCGCCTTCGCGAGTTTGAATTTGAATCCTGGACTCTCGGATCTCTGAGACCCGAGATGTTATTCAATCGCTGACTTCCCTTACTCCGCTATCGGAACTTTGCTATATCGCGACTTCGCGATTCGCGACGATCAACACTTACAGTTCCAACCACCGATACGCGATGCGCCGAGATGTCGATCTCGAGATCTCGCTCTTTCGCGTCCTCGCCACTTGCGAGACCAATCTCTTATCCCTTCAACTCCTGAGACCCGATGTCCCAAGATCACCTACCATGTCCCCACTCTCGTGGTCCCCGCGATCTACGAAATTCCTCGGAACTTCACTCCTCGCGATCTCCACGACCAAGTTTTCAATCGCTTCCACGCGAAACATCGATATGTCCAATCCACGAATAGAGTCACGCTCCTCGTGATTTCGATCGATGCCCCTGCTCTCCCGGACTTCGAACTTCTTCCGCCTGCACTGTAGACTTCACGTCCACTTTCCTCTTTACGCAATCTCCGAACAAGAAGTGTCTCTCCACGAGACTTGTCTGTCAATCTGCGTCTATTCTTTACAACCTGCTCATGCACAAATTTTATCTGCTGTCCTTCGACAAATTCGAAGACCTATCTCTTCTGAGCTTCCATGACTTCAGTTCCCTCCGAAAGAATCCCTTTCACGCATTCCTTGCGGAAAATCTTCAACAACGCCTAAGTGTTGAAGTCTTCCCGACTCTGTCCTCACCTGCAGCAGCAGTCTTTCACTTCCTTTGCTCATAATCACAACTCTGAGAATTCTTCTAGCCTGCGCACACCTTGCACGGCTCTGGTGCCAAACCTGCACTTCTGAGAATTTAGAACAAAAGTTTCCTCTAATTGAACCCTGCAGTCACGCACTCCTTGCAGACAAATTCAACTGCACTCCTTGCAGGAATTTTCTGGCTCACTTAGAGAAACAATTGAAACTAACTCCTTGTTCTCTCAGACTTCACTTTAACCATGAAATCACATACACAACATATAAAAGAAAATGTATGGCAAGAAGCAA
>SNQJ01S0008605.1:81318-97253 GCA_010110895.2 Picea sitchensis | reverse complement strand
GATGTTATGTTGTCATCATCATTCATCTTCATGTCACAGAGCTCATTCTTCAAACTCATTACTTGTCCAATGTTTCTGACTGAGAAGAGGTTTGTTAGGGAATCGTACATCTTCTTCGATGAGTCAAGATGGGAGATGTAGGGTATCAAGTGGTATTTTATAGAGTCCACTATGATACTCATGGAATTTATGTCACCATCTTTGAACTTCTTCATAACTACAACGTTCTGCAGTTCCTTCTCTTTTCCTTCTTCAAACTCTGCTTCCACAATCTTTCCTTTCACGATATCCAACACTTTATTCTTGGAAAGGATGAGGTCGATCCTTGTCTTCCACGCTCTGAAGTTAGAAGGTCCATCTAACTTGTTCTCCGACTTCATAGAGTAAGTCATGGCTGCTTTGACTTGGTCAACCCTAGATTTGACCAGAAACTCAAACTTGACATCTTGTCTTGCTGAGAGTATTAGGAGATGCGCTAGTCTAGGGCGCACTAATCTGTCCAGAAATTAAGTCAATCCCTTCACTTAAGGTGCCTCAACGAGAGGATTAGGGTTTCTGCAACTGCACCTGCTAGTAATCCTAGCAGTAGTGCTATGGTGACTGTTCCTGCTAGAAACCCTAGCGACAGTTCTTCAACGAGCTCAATATCCTTACGACTATGTTTCCTTCTAGCGATTAGACTGAATAAAGGAGGTGTGGGTCCATAACCTGTTAGAGTATAATGGATGTGCTCATTTTACCATTGACAATATTGCTATTGTCACCCAACCATAGGCCAAAGCCACCCTCCGAGCACCTTAACCTTGACAGAGAATCACTTCGGAAGCAAACCCTAGGATAGATAGCCAAACAAAGGGTAGCACACCTTTCCCCAAGGATAGCATATCAATAAGAGATGATCAGATAGTCCAAACCCTAACCAAGAGATAGTCCAAGCCAAACGTGATCTGCTAGCTGTAGGAACTGCAATGGCATCTCTCCTCCAAACTTGCACACAAAACTGGGCACTGCAGTGCGCACAAGTGTTGCTCTACAATTCTGAGACTGCCTGCCAGAATGAAGACCGACCTCCAATATTTATAGTAATTCTGGCTAACTGCCTGGGCCAACTTCTCATTCTGGGTATCTGTTTGTTCAATATATTTTATTTCTTCTGGCCGACTTCTTTTCTTGGAGGATAATAACCTAATACAAGTTATTCTCTTGAGACGACATGTCTTCTAGGGTTATTAGCCAACTTATTACGGTTTCTTCTTGCTTCCCAGAATATTCTATTCTCGTCAGGTTTACATGTGGAGGTAAATACCTCCCACAACTACCATAATATCAACATAATTTTGGTAGGGTTTTGAACATTCTAGAATCTTCTTGAAATTCCTCACATGACTATCCCCATATGCATGAGAAATGGGTGCCGACGTGGCATCATCTTGAACCATGGTGGTCAACATGATAGGTTAACTTGCGGGAGGCATAACTTTTGCATACAAACTTCGATTGACGCATGGTCTGCACCGTTGGAAAGGTATCATAGTGTAGAACACCCTCAATGGAGTGGGCATAAGTTTCAAATACCAAAACCCCCAAAAATGTCATTTAATGCCTCAAAATGGCTCCAAAAGGTTCCAGGACCCAATTTTCCAAACTGGGACCTACCACAAAAATGGCCTTACAAGTTGATTCCTCTAATTTTTTCCATTGTGAAAGGATCGAGATAGATGAAAAACAATATAATGATCCAATATGGATCATCGAGTGGGAAACCTTCAATTGAGCAGATCTCAATTACAAAATAATTCTCAAGACAACTTTCCCATGCCTTTTACTCCTATTTATATTATTTCTATCTTGTAAAGAACATTTTAGAGGAATATCTTTCTAAAAGCAAAAACTTCTATTAAGTCTTCTTACATTAGACATGTTCACATTATTACATAGGTCCTATTTAGTAATGTCGACCTTTATTACATAGAAAAAATATTATTCTACGTACGTGACGGGTTAGGGAGGTTAGTTCCCTAACACGTATGTATATATACCGATCTAATATGCTGGTATATATACTACCGACATAATATTTTGGTATAGTTTATGTATTGATATAGTACTAATATAGTTGGTATTTATGCTAGTGTATATGTTGACAATGTAAGTACATTGTATATGGAGTATAAAGTATTATATACACCAACATATTGTGTTGGTATGTATACTAGTATATATATCGACATAATGTATACTAGTATACATTATATATATATCAACATATTATGTTTGTGTATGTGTGTGTGTATTATGTCCGTGGTATAAATACCGACATATTATGTTGGTATATATGTAAGTATATTGTATGTGCAGTATAAAGTAGTAGATATACCAACATATTATGTTGGTATGTATACTAGTATATATGTAGACACTAGTATATATATATATATATATCAACCTAATATGTTGGTATGTATATTAGTACATATACCGACATAATATGTCGGTATATATATTAGTACATATACCAACATAATATGTCGGTATATATATTAGTATATATACCGACATATCATGTCGGTATATATACCGACATATTATGTTAGTATATATACTAGTTGCACCGAGAGTAGCAACGTGCTCTACAACCCAATATGGGGGATATTTTGAGGCATTAGTGCGACGAGGCATTATGTGATCTGCCTAAATAATAAAAAAATAAAGTTCACTTAATTAATACAAATAAAGTCAGTTTAATTAAAAAACAACAATAATAAAAAATAAAATGAAATAATAAATAAAGTCGGCTTAATTAAAAAAAACAATAAAATAAAATAAAATGAAATAATAATTAAAAAAATATACGTTAATAAATTGGATCCCTCTTGGTGCTTGATACATCCGGGTTTAACATGGATCTATGTTGGTATATATGTATGTCGGTATATATGTCAATATATAGAATACTATATAGACTAATAGTACACTCATATAAAGACTGGTATATACATTAGTATACTGACATATGGCTATGCATCAATCCTGGAATCCTAGAGAAAACCATGACACATACATGGCTATGCATCAATCCATTGAAGATGACCCTTGCTTGCTAGATACATGAGATATATTTACATCCAACCTACTTGAGGATTATGAGAAACTCTTAAATCGAGTTCAAAGACATACAAAGTGCATCGAGAAAGCATGTCCCCATAGAAAATGGGCTACCCTTGAATGCATGTATAAATTCCCTTGGAAGGTACAAATGGAGTCATCAATCTACATTGATGAAATAGGCCAAAAGACATGTCACCCGTCATGCAATGATGAGCACCTAAACATCCATAGTCCTAAGATACTCCAAACGTGGTGAGGAAATGTAGATTTCCACCTAGTCCTCTCTTGTTATGCATTTTTGAAATACATTACGAGATATGCTTCCAAAGCAGAGGGGAGATCAAAGACCTACCACCATATGTTGACCAAAATTGCAGCTACATCACATCCAGATGACCTTGTCTCAAATGCTTATCGACGTTTTCACTTAGAAGCAATTGTAGATCGAGAGATAAGTGCCCAAGAAACTTGTCAGATGCTCCAAAAGTTTCCCCTTGTCACATGCAACCGCACCTTCACCAAACTAAATGTTGTCCATCAAATATTTCACCAAGTCTCTCATGATATGTCTAACTGCTTATCTGGATCCAATTTCATTGATGCATATTTGATTTGTCCTATTTTGTTGGAACCTATATCTTTGATTGACCTCGCAAAACTTTGGACATATAACCAAGAAAAATATATCTTTGATTGAAGCCTTTTAACTACAATACCAAACAAAGATTCCAATACTTTTGTTGATTTTTGTTGGAGTGGGCTACCTTTACAATAACCCTTTTATTCCTTCTCTAAAGACACGATCTTTAAAAATAAGACATTTTGGCTAATTTGAAGAGCATAAAAAATGACTACCATGCATGGCATGCTGATCTCATCCCTATGCCCACTCCCAATGCGAAAATATATGAAGATGAGGATATCCATATTAACATACAACAAAACATGGATATGAATGAATAACAAGATTTATCGAGATTGGCCCCTACAAGGAATATCAAATTTACCTCTCTTGATATGTTGCGACTCCGAGCACTTGACATTTACCACCCATGGGATCAACTAAAAGCATCAAAATATACATTGGAAACTACACCAAAATTCATCAACTAAAATCACAAGAATGGGGAAGTCATACATGAGCTCAATCCCCTATGTCCTTCCATAAATACATCGTCTACAAATCAACAATGTGCATTCAACATAATCCTACAACACTTACAAGCAAGAAAACCAAAATATCCATTGAAGATGATCATCCAAGTCACTACACGCATATAGAAATCCTACCTTATCATTTGCATCAAAGAAGCACTATTATCTCAAGCGATGTTTGGCCATAGCCCGATATTGCTTCTTGCCCTCATTGAAGTTGGAACTTTTAACATACATGTAGGGATTATGATTCATATAAGGGACATGAAACCTTTACATGATTAGTCCCTTACAATGTTACAAGAAGAGATGAAACATATTCAATACATTCTAATTGATGAGATGAGCTTCATAGGATCTAGACTTTTTTTTTTCTTCAGATTAAGAGTCATTTGTGTGAGGCATTTCTAGAAAGAAACCACTGCTCATTCATTTATCACTCAATAATTCTTGTAGGAGGCTTGGGCCAGCTTCCACCAGTAATGGACAAACCTATTTATGCAAGAACAACTCCAAGGACAAGTTTATGGACAACCTTTACCACTGCAATCAATTTGGAAACAATCTTTCGACAACGATGCATTTATGGAACCTAAGCCCGATTCTTCTAGTTGTTGACCAACATTCACATTGCTACACCAACAATAGATGATTAGAACCTACTTTACTCTAGGACTAACATATTCTTATCCATTGAAGAGCATCACAGGTTTGACACTTCAATCCACCTCTTTGCAACAAACATTCTTGTGGACAACCATAACAAGTTCATGCTCCAATTCTTGAATATGCCAATCGCATGAAGTGTTGCAAAATTAATTAGTGGTTCAGAAGCACAGCAACAAGATGATGACCAACTGGAAAAACATGTATAGCTATGTATAGGCCAATGAGTTATGTTGTCTTGCAATTTATGGGTCTAGGCAGGATTAGTCAATGACACTCTCGAATTAGTCATGCAAATCATATATGCACCAAGAAGTAACTCTCCAAATTAACCACCATATGTTGTTGTGGAATTTGATAAATACATTGGCGCTCCATGGGACCAAACCCAAAGCATGTACCAATTCCACCATACAATAGAGTAACAAGAAACAAACCCCCTTTAAGATGGCTTGGGAATTGACTATACACAAATATCAAGGAATGACATTAACAATGTCTAGCATTGATATTGGTAACACTAAACGTCAAGGCTTGACCTTCAAGACAATGTCACACACTATGACTATAGAAGGAATGTGAATAACACCACCATTCTCCTTCGATTGTATGAAAATATTAATCATATTACTTATGTCTCATTACAAAAAAAGAGAGTCGCAATTATGTTCTTTGTTGCTTTCATAATTACAACATCCAATCTCACTCCCTACCCTATCCCGACCATTTTCCATTATCATAAAGGATGACACAAAATTTATAAATTCTTCTATGTTGTAATCATACTTCTATACATAGAATGTTTGACTTGGTCCATTCTCCTATATTCAGTAGTACATAGTGAAACTAATAACAATTTATGTGTCAAATACTTGTTAACAAATAACTATCAATCATACTTTCACCTAAACAATTTGCACATGTTCATTATTCCTTTTCTCGTTTATGCATGCAAATGATTGATATGCCATTATAATGTTGCTCATGAAATATTATGCTTATAAAAAAAATGTTTTTTAATGTTCTCTTCGATGTTGTCTTTTCTATGCTTTGGAGGTATGTTAGTATATATACTTACATAATATGTTGGTATGTATACTACTATATATCTTGACACTAGTATATATACCGACATAATATGTCAATATGTATACTAGTATATATGTTGACACTAGTATATATATCAACATATATGTGTGTGTGTGTGTGTGTGTGTGTGTGTTGGTATATATACTACTTTATACTACATATATAATACACTTACATTCTCAACATATACACTAGCATATATACCAACTATGTTAGTACTATCTCAATACATAAGCTAATATATATATCGACATTCATAATAGTATACTTGTACACACATACACACTAGTGTAAACGCATATATTAATATACATACCAACATATATTTCAAAATATATGTTGGTATACTAGTACATATATCTTGACACTTGTATATACTGACGCATTATGTCGGTATATATACTAGTATATTTAACGATATATATATATACCAACCTAATATGTTGGTATATATACTAGTATATATAACAATGTATTATGTCGATATATATATGAGTGTCAACACATATACGAGTATACATATCGACATATTAGGTTGGTATATATACTAGTGTCAACATATATATTAGTATACATACCTATATATTATGTTTGTATAGTTTATGTACTGAGCTAATACTAATATTGTTAGTATATATGCTAGTGTATATGCTAACAATGTAAGTATATTGTATATGCAATATAAAGTAGTATATATATCGACATATTGTGTCAGTATATATACTAGAGTGTCAACATATGTACTAGTATATATATTGATATATCATGTTGGTATATATATATAAGTTGTTGTGTATACTAGAACATATGTTAACATTAGTATATATACCAACATATTATGTATATATGGAAAACATATATTTTGATATGTATGTCAATATGTATACTAATATATATGTTGACACTAGTATATATACCGACATAATGCATACTAGTATATATTATGTCAATACATATACCACTATACATACCAACATATATATCAAAATATATATACTATGGTATATACCGATATAATCTCTCTCTCTCTCTCTCTCTCTCTCTCTCTCTCTCTCTCTTCACATACACACAAACTAGTATACATACATATATACTAGAGTGTCACCATATACACTAGTATACTATACTACTAGTATATATAGTATTCTATATATGGACATACTTATATGTTGGTATATATACTACTTTATACTACACAAACATATATATTAACACATATAATATATCTGCATTGTCAGTTTATACGCTAGTATATATACCAACTATGTCAATTCTATCTTAATACATAAACTAATATATATACTGACATAATTTGTCAGTATATATATGATACTAGTATACTAAACTAGATATATATATTATAATACTATACTGTGTGACAAAGTTTCAACAAAAGACATCCAAAGGATACAATGTGAAATACTTACCCTCTTGGGTCCTAAATTATTGGCCACTCTTGTAGTGAACAATCACAAATTCTATTTTTTAGTAAATAAAAATGATAAATCCAACATTTAAAAATTGAAATGATCATCCCTAACCCCCAATGGCTACTTATTTGGATTCAAATTTTAACCAAAACAAAAATCATAGAACAATATTTTTTTTTTTGTTTGTTAATTTGTGTGGAACCTGTTGGTTGCACGATTAACCTGTGGCTTGAGAAACCGCGACTCAGGGGCATCTAAGCCGTCAAAATCACCCGGGGATCGCACCCGGCCTGAGCCACACCAACCCTTAACATGGTTGGATTTTTTGTCCCCGCAGGTTTAGAACCGGTGACTTTAACAACACGGAGTGACTTAACAACACACTCCGTCACCGACTGTCCTACACCTCGGGGACAAATCATAGAACAATATTACAAATATGGACAATTCACAATTATAATTAGAGATTACAATTTCAACAATAAAAAATTACATTATAAAATCTTAACAAATTTCACGTTGATTATAATTTTAAATATCCGAACATTTCAACAATTTAAAAATACATTTTCAAGAACTAGAAATTGTAATTTCAACAATTTTAACAACTGGTTATTGCAATTAAATGTAATTTCAACAAACAACAATTGCACTTCAATGATTAAAAATTATAATTTCAACAATCCAAAAATCAATATACATATTAAAATTGCAATTTGGTGCTCTTAGATAACAAATCTTAATTAAATAGTCACAAATCTATTCAAGTAAGACCATCTTTCCCCTTGGTTCACATTAATAGTTTACGACCAAGAATGAGTATGAGATGGAAGATCCTTTGTATGTATTATATCTAAAAATTCAACTCAACTCACACTAGAGTTGCGTAGAGGCTCACATTAAGCAAAATCCATTTTCTTGGAACCATAAATAGGAGTTATATTAATTAAGCTTCTTAACCAAAAGCTAGTATGCAATCCAGAGGGGGAATGATGGTTAGGAACATGTGTTTCCTCTTCGGAGGTCATAGGTTCAAATCTAGAGGGGGGTAGGGCATGTACACCTCTGTAGACTCTAGCAGTCAAATTGTTGCACGGAGGGGGTCCCTTGTCCCACAAACAAGGGGGTCTCATACACCAATTTGGTGTTTGGCTTGGCCATGACCTTAAAAATTAGATTATAATTATGATTGGATTCTCTTGGTAGAACTATCGATGTGGCTTGAAAAATAATCCAAATTTATGGTTAAATTGAAAAGTAATATAAGTGGTTGCACATATGCATCATTTAACTAAACAATGGGGGACACTCTACATTTGAACTATAGCTCCATACAACACTAGAATAAAAATTGGGTTGAACATCTATTTATGTTCTTTTATTATGTCATATTCATTTGATTCAACCCAAGAGATAGAGCCCTATTACAATAAGTTGTTTTGATAACATTTACTAAATGACCACAAGGAGCATTTATATTTCCTCTTTACTATATTTTCAATTTGATACAAATATTCACCCAGATAAGGTGACAAGGAGGCATATCACGTCAACCGATGCATCTTGGTACCTGCCCCCACATGATGCCCCGATGGCCTCCCATGTCAACCTTGACCCTCATCCTCCGTCACCTCTACTTGATGATTAAACCACAAAATTTATTGCATGCCTAGTGGGCATACTTACTTCATGCGACTCTCATTTTCTATATCCTTGGTTGGCTCCTCTGGAATCCTTTGCACTCAATGGTCATTATGGCACTGCACGGAACCAACTTGTCTTTCCCTCCGTCGCAATCCTCTCTGGTTTGTTATTCTCGTCCCCCTAACGTTTCACTCTAGCTTGTTTCTTGCTTGTCATTTTCTCACCTCCTTTGTCACCTATCCTCGCCCCTTACTCTACAGACCACCACCTTTCTTGCTGCTCTCCATCCCCTCGCTGCTACCATCCTCTTGCCCTCACATCACCCTCACCCTTAGAGTTATACCATGCCTTGTGATACTCAATGCCAACGTGCGTGCAATCAAAGAGGACACTCCTTGACTCATCACACTCAAACTGTTGTTGAACATGCAACAAAGGTTTGTGAGGCTCATACACTATTCGAGATACACATTGAATTGGAAACCATGAAAGGAGATTCTTAAGTCATGCGACATTTCATAGACAACGAAGCTATGGACACAAATATTGGCTCATGGGTTCTTGACTCGGGCTCATATAATGTCAAATCCACCCTTTACTCGAAGATGGTGGACTTGTATTGGATTCTCAAGACTTTCACTGGCAAAGTCCTTGTTGAGAGGAACGATGCCCACCAAGAGATACTCCTTCAGTTGGATGACGTCCAAATGCAACTCGGGGTAATAGACTGAAAGATAAATATGCTCGTAGACAAATTTATCGGATTGGACTTCACCAACTTGGATCTCCCCCAACCACAAGGACCTGCTTCTGCAAAGAACACTGGTGTGCCAACTTGATTTCTCATTCTCTCTGTGTTATTTTTTTTTGTCTATCATCTTTAGGGGTATGGAGGCGTTTGTCCCACCTCTTGTTAGTTTTCATGCTAAAACTATATATACTCTTGGCCTCTATGGCACTAGCTATGTTTTTAGACTATGCAATTTACTGTTTTTTTTGCTTTTAAGTTCGAACAAGAGGGCAACACAAACTGCTATTTTGTTGCTAGTCTGGTTTCCCCAGTGGCAAGCCAACAACGAATTTTTGTAAATTTTGTCTTTTACAATAATATAATGATACATGGATAGCTTACAAAAAAATAAATTGATACAAATCTTAGCATTTGATAAGTCTAGTCTTCATATCATTTCTTTCAAGTATCCATTCTAAATGATCCAAATGGATCTAAAAAGGCCTAAAATTCAAAGTTCTTGGATTTAGATGAAACCGATGCCATCGCGCAGGTCTCGTCGTGCCGATTCCGACAGTATATTCTTTTTCAAAAATGGACTCTGTATGGCGAAGTTATTGCGATCTGAAATTTTTCCCAAACAAGCAAAAAAGTCAAAGTCAACAGTTAGTAGTCTGTATTGCTGATGCCAACAATATGTCAACATGACAGGGAATATGATGTCAGCAAGCTAATGTGGCATTAACGAAGGTTGACACATGGCATACATTTTTGGTGTTTTAAACCCGCCCGATTGAGTTGGCACGGTATAGATTCAACACGTGGACTGTACAGACGCTGATGTGGTCGTCTGTACGATGATGTGGTAGCCGCATATGTGGACATACAGAAGACACATGGAAATCTCATATGAGGACACGTGGCAGTGACGTCTCCATACGATCTTGAGTTGGAGGACATGTGGCTTCCTCCGGGCGTGACACGTGGCAGGGGCACTGACTGTGCAGTTGATTGGATCGCTGACTGGACAGGGTGACTGTGCACTAAATGTGTATTGGGCCAATCTAGAGGCGACACGTGGCCCAATCACAGGGCACCACATGGCACCTCGGATTGGAACAATAAGGCCTGGTCAAAATTTGTTTGGCCTCCGCGAGATTCGAACGCGTGACCTACGAACTAGGTAACAAACTACACACAACACGCTAACCGACTTGGTAGAGGGGCGGGTCTTGTTAGGCATGCCTTTCGTTTTACTTTTGTTATTCTATGTGCGAGATTTGGGGGGATAAGAACATGGTTGAAAGGGCTAGCCCGCCGACCAAGGCACTGGACCAGGGGCCGAGGATCGGGCCTAACCGCTTAGCACCTAGCCACATGGACCTTCATACAACCCGAGATCCAGAGAAAAAGGGCTACCGTTTAGCACTTGTCATGCTAATGCTCGACCACATGGTGCGCCACGCAACTAGGGGCCTGGAGAAAAGGGGCATGCCCAACATTTTTCCAATTGTGGGTTTTTAACTTTATAATTAGATTTTTTTAATGATATTTGGCATGATATTAATGGATTTTTGCCCAATTTTGGGGGATTTTGAGCCCTTTTTGAGGCCAGATTTTGGGAGGAAGTTGGGATGTGACCCCCAATTGAAAACTTATATAAACCAAGTGTTTTTTTACAACCATGAGAGGTTCAAATACAACATAATGATGAAGAATTTATGAAGTTCAAGCCATTTTTATGTTGGGTAGCCATTGAGGAAAAGAACTTTGGAGGCCATTTCCGGGAGCTACACTCAACCTTTTTCAGTGTCGTCAGTTGTGTTGGATTATTGAGGTAGAGAAGAACAAATCAAGACCAATTTTTAATCCAATTGATGTACTTTTTAAGCATTGAAGATTAATAAGAAAGCCTCCCCCACTTAGACACAGGCCCAGAGACGTAGGAAATTTTGCCAAAATCCATTAACAATCTTTGGAATTATGACTGTATTGCTATTCTTAATGTTCATTTTCTGTTCTTCATTCTTTATGATGACTTCCACATTATTTTGTCAAATCGTCTTCTTCTCTTCAATTTATAAATGGTAAATCAACTCATGCAAAATACTTAACCAAGTTTTTAAAAGATCATTTCTAGATCAAGTGGACATTTGGTTGTTTTGAGTATGCATGATTACCAGGGAAAAGCTCAGTCATGGTGAAGGAGAGCTTGTAGAAGGAGATACTGAGATTGGATCAAGAAAGAGGACATCTTAAAGTGAGAATATGGCATAGGAAGAAGAACTTTCTCAAAACAAAAGAAAGTTTCAAAGAACTTTCTTTGCCATGTCGGAGATGGTAAAACTGTTGTATGATGATTACTTGGAACAGAAGAGACCGGTTCATGGGGAATCTTAAAAGCGAGACAAAAGTGAAGAAGGATAGGACCCTCCAAAACCTCCTCCTTCACCTCCTTCATCTTCATCTTCTTCTTCTTCTTCAAATACAAGTTCAAATTCTACTTCAGCAAGAAAACATTCTCATAAAGATAAGCATGATATGCCATTACTTAAACTTGATGTAAAATTTGTTTTGCCTATGTATGATGGCGAAGTTAATGCTGAGAAACTTGATAACTGGGTTAGATAGATGGAGGTATATTGTAATGTGCATCAAATCAAAGACGAGGCAACCAAAATAAGATTGGCATCACTTCGTCTTGAAGGCACAACTCTCATCTAGTGGCAAAGTAAAATGCAACATGGAACTCAACAAGTTGGTAATATTTTTCCATCATGGCATGATTTTATTTCCACACTTAGAAAATAGTTCTATCCATTGGGATATAAGGAAAAAGGTTTTAATTGAATGTCAAAGTCTTAAGTTAAGAAAAATACAATCGGTGCAAGAATATAGAGATGAATTTTGTAAGATGGCTTTGATGTTAGATGTTCCATTGACTACACAAGAAACTCTTGTGAACTATATAGGAGGTTTGTCTGTTCTTATATTCGTAATACTGTATTTATGTTTGGACCTAATAATATTGATGAGGTTTCTGTTCAAGCAACATATATTGAAACATGAAAAACTGGAGTTAGTGTATCAAGTGAATCATCTTCAAAAGGCAAAGGGAATGGGAAGGAAGAAAACTCAATGACAATGAAGGAAGAGAAGCTCTCTTGCAAACATTGCAAGAAACAAGGGCACAATGATGAGCATTGCTGGAAATTGCACCCAAAGAAGAGATCGAAGTAGTTCAAAGAGAGGAAAGGGAGGCAAAAATTTGCAGCAACAACACATCCAACAGACTTGGGGTCAGATTCAGGTGATGAAACTAAGATTACAACAGTTGGTTTGTCAGGTAAAATTGGTGATGGTTTTGATTCAAGAAGTAAATTGTTTCATATAAGGGCCATTATGAAACATACCAAGATCGACACATTGATAGATAACGGATCTCAATCTAACCTAATTTCAGAAGAAGTGGTTAAAAAATTGGGGTTAAAACCTAAGATGCATCACAAACCCTATTCACTAAATTGGACAAGCAAAGATCACAAATTGCCCATAACAAAGCAATGTATAATAAAATTTTCAATTACATATAAAGTTTGTGGATGAAGTAATATGTGATGTGGTGCCACTAGAAGCATGTGGAATGGTCTTAGGAAGCCCTTATTTATATGATTGCAAAACAATCTTCTTCAGGGAACATAATCAATATCACTTATTTAAGAAGGGAATTGAATATGTTGTACATGCTCATCATATTAAAGAAAATCAATCTCTTGTCACAATGGAATAGTTAAGGAAGGCAGCTTATTCAAGCAAAAATGTCACACCTAAATTGGATGATATTAAGAATGAACATGAGATGGTTGTAGGATGTGAGTTCAATCATACTTTGCTACAAGATAAGTTAATGTCGTGCAAGCTCGTCAAACATATTGGTTCATTTTCAATCATATTTCTAATATTATCACGGCTAATTTTTTCTACATGGATGGTAGTGGATTCAGTAAGATGTGAACAAGTTCAAATGGATAACAATATGATTTCAATTGTCATTGTTATTATGCAATTGATTGTGATGCGACAGGTGCACATGGCAGAGTTTAAAGACAAAAAAAAAGTGGGGAAGCCTATCCTGCACTTGATGTCTGATTAATATCCTTTTGGAGGACCAAAAGGTCTCAGTGGGGAGGTGTTATCCAAATGGATCCAAAAAGGCCTAAGATTCAAATTTCTTAGATTCAGACGAAACCAATGCCATCGCGTAGGGCTCGTTGTGCATATTCCAACACTATATTCTTTTTTAAAAATGGACTCTGTATGACGAAGTTATCGCGATCTTAAATTTTTCCCAAACATGCAAAACAATCAATAGTCTGTATTGCTAATGTCAGTAGTACGCCAACATGACAGGGAAGATGACATCAGCATGATGTCATGATGACATCAACAAGATAACGTGGCAACACCAGAGGCTGACACGTGGCATACATTTTTGGCATTTTTAGGGCTGAGTTGGCACAGTATAGATTCAACACGTGCATTGTACTGATGTTGATGTGGTAGCTGTAGATGTGGACACATGGATGTAAAAAAGACACGTGGCAGTGACATGGCCGTACGTTCCTGAGTTGGTGGACATGTGGGTTCCTCCAGGCCTGACACGTGGTAGGGGTGCTGACTGTGTAGTTGATTGGACTGCTAACTAGATAGGGTGACAATGTGTTGATTGTGTGTATGAGGCCAATCCAGAGGTGACACATGGCCCAATCACAAGGCACCACGTGACACCCCGAATTGGGCCAATAAGGCATGGTCAATTTTGTTTTGGCCTCCACGAGATTAAAACGCATGACCTCCGGACCAGGCAACGAACTACACACAACGCGCTAATCGACTTGGCAGAGGGGCGGGTCTTATTAGGCATGCCTTTTGTTTTCCTTTTGTTATGCTATGCATGAGATTTGGGGGGATAAGCACCCGGTCGGCAAGGCTAGCCCGCTAACCAAGGCGCTGGACCAGAGGTCGAAGATTAGGCCTAATTGTTTAGCACCTAGCCACATGGACCTTCATACGACCTGGGATACGGGAAAAAAGGGCTATTGTTTAACACATGTCATACCAGTGCTTGACCACATGGTGCGCCACGTGACCAGGGCCTAGAGAAAAGGGGCGCACCCAACATTTTTCCAATTGTGGGTTTTTAACTTTATAATTATATTTTTTTAATGATATTTGGTCTTATATTAATGGATTTTTGCCCAGTTTTGAGGGATTTTGAGCCCTTTTTTAGGCCATATTTTGGGAGGAAGTTGGGATGTGACCCCCAACCGAAAATATATATAAACAAGGTGTTTTTGACAACCATGAGAGGTTCAGATACAACAAAATGATGAAGAATTTATGAAGTTCAAACCATTTTTATGCAGGGAAGCCATTGATGAAGCGAACTTTGGAGGCCATTTCCGGGAGCTACACTCAACCTTTTTAAGTGTCGTCAATTGTGTAGGATTCTTGAGGTCGAGCAGGACACAACAAGACTAGTTTGTAATCCAATTGATGTACTTTTTATGTACTTTTGAAGCATGGATTATTAATAAGAAAGCCTCCCCCACTTAGACAAAGGCCCAGAGATGTAGGCAACTTTGTCGAACTCTGTTAACAATATTTGGCATTGTGGTATTGTTTTTGTTAATGCTCATTTTCTGTTCTACATTCTATATGATGACTGCCACATTATTTCATTAAATCTTCTTCTTCTCTTCAATTTTTAAATGGTAAATCAACTCATGCAAAATACTTAACCAAGTCTTTAAAAAATCATTTTTGGATCACTAAATGACTACGCTATGTCCTATCTATCTGTAGCATACCTTGTAGCATGCCTTGTGAATATTGTTATCCCCGATATCTAGGGATAACTAGGAGATCATGTCTCGAGGCCCACAGGTCCTAGATGTGGAGTACTGAGAGCAGGATTGACCTGAGCATGGCCCTGGAGGGCCCATCTTTCTTCTTCTTCGCCAGATTTGTCCTGTCAGCAGCAACAACTTCCATCACCACCGGCTTGGACTTGCATCAGAGAGGACTCTTGCTCCATGAGGTAATTGGTCCAA
>SNQJ01S0008605.1:22012-78130 GCA_010110895.2 Picea sitchensis | reverse complement strand
ACGTAATGTTTATTTTATCAAATTTTAAATTTATGTCTTTATAATATTATATATTCACATGTATGCAATTTTATATAAAAAATAAAAAATGTTAATATAATATCATAAAATATTAAATTAATTATTTGATTTCATGTTTATGTATAAATAATTATGATGATAAAATAAATACATAAATATTCACATGTGTATAAAATTATAATATTTATATTAATAATAATAATAATAATTTATTTTTAAAAATATTACCAAACCACATATCAAATTAAATTGATGTATGAAATATAATTATATTTTTATATAATTATGATATTAATATTTATATGAATTTTTTTTATTTATAACATGTATAAAATATTAATTTAAATTCTAAATTATCATATCATAGTTTAATTAACCAACTTTTTATACATAACATAGAGAATCACAAACCATAATTTGAAAGTAAAAAAAGTACAATTTTTTTCAAAATTCAATTTAATTAGGAAGTTAAAAAAGACACTTTTTTTTTTCAAAATTCAATTTAATTTAAAATTAGATAAATTTTAAGTATAAATTTCAAACTTGTTAACTTGAATATTAGTATCGTATACAGGCGGTAGGATTTGCTTGCCACTTACGGTGTATGTCTTAGCATCTTATCTTTTATTTGTTAGCATGCTATGTAACATTGCTTTGAAGCTTAGTTTAATACATTCTCAAGTCACTTGATGTTAAAAATGACAAAATGAGAGCCTTATGAGATGAATTTAAGGGATGAATCTAAAAGAACGAAAATCCAACGGGTGATAAATTTAGATATTGAAATTACATATCGTATTCATATTTGTAAAATAAAATAAAATAAGGCGACGCAACACAAGATATTCAAATATATAACTTGTAGATTTAAAAAGTGATCGCTATGTCTATGATGTTAACATTAGATTAATTTTGTTTCAATGTCAGTTTTAGAGTTCACAAGCCTTGGCCTTGCTTTATAAATGTGCTCGGATATGAACCTTTGGGCTTGGCATGGACTAAAGTTAAGGGATGAATTTAAAATAATGAAAATCCAACGGTAATTTAGATATTGAAATTACATATAGTATTTATATTTGTAAAATAAAATAAGAATTGTATGGTAGCTTAGTTTTTGCTAAGTAAATTTGGAAATAAAGATGATAGTTAACATCCTACAATTATTCAATTATTCATGATGATTACTTTGAAACATGAATAGTATGCTAACAAAGAAATCAACTTATTAAAAGAATTTTACATAAATTCACAAGGGATGGAGAAAGCCTTAGCTCCATGATGATACATAGTTTATAGATTTTTCATAACTGGTACTAAACAAAATATCTTACCATTATTTTACTTTAATGTAGCTGTCATATAGTTTTGGGATTAACCTGAATTTCCTTCTAGTTAAACTAAGCAAGCCAAATACAAATCTTATTTAAAAAATAAACATTTCACATTTTATAAAATATATAATATTTTACTATCTTAACATATATATATATATATTAGTGGACGTTAATCATCATCATAATCATAATCATNTTTACATAAATTCACAAGGGATGGAGAAAGCCTTAGCTCCATGATGATACATAGTTTATAGATTTTTCATAACTGGTACTAAACAAAATATCTTACCATTATTTTACTTTAATGTAGCTGTCATATAGTTTTGGGATTAACCTTAATTTTCTTCTAGTTAAACTAAGCAAGCCAAATACAAATCTTATTTAAAAAATAAACATTTCACATTTTATAATATATATAATATTTTACTATCTTAACATATATATATATTAGTGGACGTTAATCNTAGAAAGAAGGAGTTGGCTGGAAGGAGGCAGTGTGTCTAGAACGTGGCTGGTGAAGGCCAAAGGTTTAGGTTGGCATAGAAAATGAAACTCTAATCACTCATACCAATCGGCTAGCCACCATAGTAACTTTTAAATATGATTAAGTAAAAGTAATGTGTCCAGAACGTGGCTGGTGAAGGCCAAAGGTTTAGGTTGGCATAGAAAATGAAACTCTAATCACTCATACCTGACAATCAGCTAACCACCATAGTAAATTTTAAATATGATTAAGTAAAAGTAAAAAAATAAACATGTAAACTGATGTGTTTTTAATAGTGAGGAAGTTAGTGGTTGAAATCACAACCATTGATTTATTGGGACTACTAAAAATATTCCATCAATATTTAATAAAGACGCATTGTGGTTTACTGTTTGTTTTTTGCTGCTGTGTCATCCTCTTGTATTATTTAAGTAACATAATGTTTGCTTACCATTTCCATGGCCTATTCGAGAAATAATTGTTTCCTGGGCTGTAGGTAATTCTTCCTAACTTCTTTTAAGTAATTGGAATGGCAGAAACCAGACTGTTATCCTTTCAGTAATGCGTTCAGTATGGATGTAATGGCAGAAACCAGACTGTTATCCTTTCAGTTATGCGCTCAGTATGGATACATCCAGGAAAGCAGGTGAATAGGTTTTGATTTGTTTTTTTTTTGGTTTTTATATATCTGCCAACTATTGTTTTGGAGAGTGTTTTTAGGTGGTTTATTAAGGGTATCATCAGCTGTATGGTAGTCATTAGACTCGTGAGGTGCAGATGTTAAATAAATGATTGATTACTTCATGTGCTAATTTGAAGTGAATGTTACAGGTATAGTGCGCAAGCTTGAGAGCGTCTGCATACTGTTGGTTGTTATTTAGGGAGTATTATTTGAATAAAATGGCTTCCTTTGTTTTGTGGTTTTGAGTGGTTTATGACTGTTAAGTGTTCTACTTCAGTGGTACGGAGATGCTGTAGAGTGTGCCAGACATTATGAAATGGATTTGAGAATTGCTTGAAAAAGGAAGTAATATAGACGGATTGTGGTTTATCGTATCTTGCCGCTGTTTCATCATGTTGTATTAACGTCATGCTTACTTACCATTTCCAT
This sequence comes from Picea sitchensis, assembly GCA_010110895.2. NCBI lineage: Eukaryota > Viridiplantae > Streptophyta > Pinopsida > Pinales > Pinaceae > Picea > Picea sitchensis. The sequence continues at coordinate 75,177 of SNQJ01S0008605.1, read as the reverse complement.
GGCCGATTTGAAAAATTAATTATCCTTGGGCTGTAGGTCATTCTTCTTTACTTCATATAAGCAATTCGAATGGTAGAAACCACACTTTTATACTTTCAGTAATTCTCTCAGTTTGGATACATCCAGGAAAGCAGGTGAATAGGTTTTGATTTGTTTTTTTTTTGTTATTACATTTCTGTCCACTAGTATTTGGGTAAGTGTTTTCAGGTTGTTTAAGTGTTTTCAGGTTGTGGAAGGGTTCAATATTCCACAATCAGCAGGTGTTTGGTAGTCATCTGGCTTGAGCTGTAGATGTTTGATTATTTGAAAACAATATTCAATGAATAATTGATTCACTACAGGTGTTGTAACGTCGTTAAACATGTCTACATCTGTTCTGTAGTTTAAAAAGTTACGGTTTTGCGATCACCTGATCTTGAAGTTCCTATGGCATGTGGATCTGTCGAGGATGCCTGACAGGGAGTTGGAGTAGTGTGCCATCCATTATGAAATCGACTTGAGAGTTGCTTGAGAAAGAAAGTAATACAGATGGATTATTTAATATTTTGTGACGTTATGCTTCCTTGTTATTTCCATGGCCGATCTGAGAAATAATTGATACTTCATCAGTAATTATCAGTACGTATACATCCAGGAAAGCAGGTGAATGGGGATTTGATGTGTTTTCTTTGGTTGTCTCTGTCAACTAGTATTTGGTAGACTGTTTTCAGGTACACTATCGAGGTCTCACTCTTCCACAATCAGCAGTTATATGGTAATCATCACACTGGTGAGGTTTAGATGTTAAATGAATGATTGATTGTTTTCTTGAAATCGTTATTCAATGAATGCTTGATTGATTAGAGGAATTGTAACACTGCTTAACATGTCTACATCTGTTTACAAAGTTATGGTTTCAATCCCCTGATCTTGTCTAGTGCCCTTGTACTGTATAAGTTGAAGTTTCTCAGGCCCGTGGATTTTTAGAGGATGCCTGATTGGAAGTTGCAGTAGAGCGTGCCATCCGTTGTGAAATGGACTTGAGAGTTGCTTGAAAAAGGAAGTAACACAAACAGACTGTGGTGTAGTGTTTCCTGCCGTTGTTTAATTGTTGTATTATTTAATATGTAGTAAATCTCCCGAAATCTTGGATTGTTGCCACTTGTCTCCTCAAGATGGACAGTCATCCTGCGTTTCGCGATTTTGCGATTTGCAACCCCCGGTGACACAAATCCTTTGTCAACTTGAAACCTCGGTCGTCGAAATACCGACGGTTTTCTCGATCTCCGCCACGTGTCCCAACGAATGGACGGTTGTGATTTTTTCGCTATTTCGGGACTTCCGCCGTGGAGTGTCCCGACCTTTGTCAACAAGACCTCCAATGTCCCGAATGCCGAAATCCCGATGTGCTCACTCTTTTCGGGACTTTCACCTCTCCTGTTCGTGAAGGCTTAACCCTCGTGCATCTCCTGATAGATCCAACGACTGTCGGGTGTTTGCTCAAGATCTGACGACTATCGGCTATTCTGAACAAGATCCGACGGCTCAGAATCTCTTCTGCCCTACACGCTCCAGAGGACTAAGCCTCGTGCACTTTCTCGCGGATCCGATGGCTATCGGTCCTCTGCGCCAAATCTAACGGTTGAAAGTCTTTCGTCGTTGCTAGGCTCTCCTCGTCCTTACTGCAGTCGACTTGCGCCTTAGGTCTGTTCGCAACGCCGATCTTACGGCTGCAACTGCTCATTCTTGGCTGTTCTTGCAAAGAGTTTTCTCCTGAGGAAAGAAATTCGTGAATCTTTCACAAATTGAAAGATTTTCACGAATTCTTTAAAGCTTTGTGTTCTCTGCAACAATCTTTGACGGATTTGTGAGATTTCCTGAAATTCTTTAAACAATTCTGCCTTTTGCAGGAATCTTTCACGATTTTGAACGAATTTCTTTGAATTCTTCAAATGTTCCTGCCTCCTACAGCGCTTCTTCGTGAATCTTTGACGAATTTGTAATTGTTCACGAATCTTTAAAATTTCTCCTTCCTTTGCAAGCTTCCTACGTTGATCTTTTGAGAGTATTACAGATAGCTTTCCAAGCCTTGTAAAAAGTATGTGTCGCGTGCTCTTGTGATCCGTGTACGCTCTGTGCTGTGAGGATCGTGTTGCTCTCCAGCCTGTGTGAAGAGGCTTACCACTGTTGCTCTGATACCATGATAAATTGTGAAGCAAGAAATGCAGAGAGAAAAGAACAGAGCAGAAATAATATTCAATATATTGAGAATGTAAGGGAAAAGTACAATGAGAAGAGTTAACTAAGATGTTTTGTGCAAAAGGAAAATAGCTGAACTAAATAGGCTCAAGCAAATCAAGAAAAGAAAGTGACAGCTGGCAGTGTACAGTCAGCCTGTTGAGGTTACATTATATTTAACAATCCGTTGTGAAATGGACTTGAGAGTTGATTGAAAAAGGAAGTAAAACAAACAGACTGGTGTAGTGTTTCCTGCCGTTGTTTAATTGTTGTATTATTTAATATGTAGTAACGTCATGCTTCCTTGCCATTTCAATGGCCCACTTGAGAAATAATTGATGCTTGTGCTGTAGGTCATTCTTTCTTCCTTTGTATAAGCAATTCGAATGGGAGAAACCAGCACTTTTATCGTTAAAAAGTAATTCTTGTACGGTTGTGTCCAGTCAAGAAGGGGAATATGTTTTGATTCGTTTTCTTTGGTTTTTTTATGTCTCTGTCAACGAGTATTTGGGAGATTCTTTTCAGGTTGTCTATTAAGGATTCAAATCTTCGTACGAGCCATCAGAATCTGGTGAGGTGCAGATGTTAATGAATGATTGATGATAGGAGTTGCAGCATCTTTCAACATCATCTGAAGTTTAAAAAATTACGGTTATGCAATATCCTGATCTTGTCTACAGAGTGGCCTTGTATTGTATAAGTTGGAGTACCTGTGGCCTGTGAATATGATGTAGAGGATGCCTCTCAGGGAGTTGCAGTAGAGCTTTGTATCTTGAAAAAGTAATATAGACGGAATGTGGTTTAGCGTTTCTTGCCTCTGTTTCATTGTGTTGTATTATTTAATATGTAGTAATGTCATGCTTCCTTGCCCTTTCTTGGTCCTTTTGAGAAATAATTGATAGTTGATTCTTTCTTCCTTTATAAAAGCATTTCGAATGGCGCAAACTAGACTGGCTATACTTTTAACACTAATTTTTGTAACATTGTTCAGCTTGTGGCGAACACACTTCTCCAGATTTGAGGTAATCTATTAAGGGTTGAATCTTCTACTATCAGCAGTTGTATTTTAGTCATCACACTGGTGAGGTGCAGATTTTAAATAAATGATTGTTTACTTGAAAGCGATATACAACGATTGACTGTTTGATTATAGTTGTAAGATTGTTCTACATGTCGACATGTGTTCATGTGGCCTATGGATCTTTAGAGGATGCCTGACAGGGAGTTGCAGTCATCCATTGTTTCCATGGCCTATTTGAGAAATAATCGATCCTTATTTAGGTCATTCTTTCTTCCTTTGTATAAGCAATTCCAATGGGAGAAACCAGACTTTTATTCTTAAAAGAGTATTTCTCTCGGTACACAGATACTTCCATGAAAGCGGGTGAATATGCTTTTATGTTTTCTGTAAACGATTATTTGTGAGGCTGTTTTCTGGTTGATTATTAAGTGTTCAAATCTTCCACAATCCGCAGCTGCACGGACCATCAGTCTGGTGAGGTGCAGATGTTAAATAAATGATTGATTACGTGAAAACGATGTTCATTGAATGGATTATTGATTATAGTTGTGACATCGTTCAATATGTTATAAAGTTTAAAAAGTTACGACGGTTATGCAATCTCCTGATCTTGTGTACATAGTGCCCTTGTATTTTAGAGGTTGAAGTACCTGTGGCCTGTGAATATCTAGAGGATGCCTTTCAGGGAGTTGCAGAGTAGATAGTGCCTTCTTTTATGAGTAGCTGGTAAAAGAAAGTAATACAGACGGATTGTGGTTTAGCGTTTCTTTCCTCTGATTCATTGTGTTGTATTTATTTTATATGTAGTAATATCATCCTTCCTTGCCATTTCAATGGCCCATTTGAGATATAATTGATCCCTGGGCTGGAGTTGATTTTTTCTACCTTTATTTTAGCAATTCGAATGGCAGAAACTATCCTTTAATGCTAATTCTTGTAGCATTGTCCAGCTTGTAGAGAACACAACTGACCAGATTTTAGGTTATTTATTGTGGGTCGAGTCTTCTACAACCTGCAGCTGTATGGTATTCATCACACTGGTGAGGTGCATATATTAAAGGAATGATTGATTGTTTACTTGAGGTGCATATAATTATTGATTAATTATAGGAGTTGTAACATTGTTCAACATGTCTCCTGATCTTGTCTACAGAGTGCGCTTTTATTGTATTAGTTATTTCCTGTGTCCTATCGATCTTTAGAGGATGCCTGACAGGGAGTTGCAGTAGACCGTGCCATCCATTATGAATTTGATTTGAGAGTTGCTTGAAACATTGACGGATTCTGGTTTAGCGTTTTCTGCCAATGTTTATTTGATGTATTAATGACATGCTTTCCTACCATTTCCATGGCCGATTTGAAAAATAATTGATACTTGGGCTGTAGGTCATTCTTTCTTACTTTGTATGATCAATTCGAATGGGAGAAGCCAATTTTTTAATCCTTAAAATAGTAATTCTCTCCGTACAGATACATGCAGGCAAGCAGGTGATTAGTATTTATTTCTTTTTGTTTGTTTTTCATAAATATAGTATTTACCTCAGTTTTGGTTATAGATTTGGGATTTTTACCTGTGATTTGTGTCGTTCATATTACTTAATAGGATATATTTAGTGGTATAGCTTTGTTTAAAACAAGCACCCCCACATCACTGGTTGGTGTTGTGTAAATTAGAAAAATAATTGTCCCAGCTTGTGGCGGACACAGCTTGACACAGCTTACCAGATACTCATAACAGGATTTTGGCTGGGCTTTCTTTCAAATCCGGGGTTGTTGAAGAATGTAAAGGTATGATCGCGCGTGGCTTATATTTATTTTAACTAGTAGTTTAAATTACGTATATTAATGCTTTTTTAAAGTCCTCTTTTCTTACAAGACGATTATTGTAATAAGGTCTCTCCTCGCAATAGTGCATCACTTTATCAGTGAACAGACAAGATTGTCCTGTCTTTTAGAGGCAGAACATCAAAATCTTTTCATCCTAAAGCCATCGCTGGGCGATGCTCTTGTCAACACTTTGTTGAAGATGGATTGAATTAAAGACGTTTTAGTCTTCAATTCAGTTACAGGAATTAGTTTTATCTTGGCTGTAATCAAATACAGTCTAGTTATAATCTGTTATTAAGTTGTTACAGGATTTAGTTTTATCTTGGCTGTAATAAATAGAGTCTAGTTTCATTTTGGTTTTAAAAACCAGCACAGTCTCAAAGTGGTTGGTGTTGAGGCTGTTATCTGGATGGACAGCATTTTGGTGAATTGAAACGCATGGACAGCTGAAATGCACATAGAGTTGAGGAAATCCAAAAGTTAATCTTAAATGTGGTAATTCCAAAGGTTAATCAGTTAAACGTGGCAATCATATGGTGGTACAGTAATTTCTTAATATGATTAGGTAAATGTTAAAAAATAAACAGGTTAACTGATGCATTCAAAAATACAAGGAAGTTATGAAGAGTAAATCACATTCATTGATTTGGGAGGACGACTAAGAATATTCCAGCATTTTCAATTGTTAGCGATCAGATTAGAATTTTAGATTAAAAGGTGATTAATTGTACCTCTCAACTTAAATATAAAATGATTAGTAAAGTATTGTTATCACAAAATGCCATTTATGTCTTACTCGAATGCCAGAACACATTTTCATTAATTTGAGATGATTTACATTCTCATTAATTTGACATGATCTGAATTTAATTATTATGTTTTCGAAGGTGGTTGTTTTAGAATGTTTATTCTTTGTGTGTATAACACAACCAAACTGAACAACAAATACTTGAATTTAACCGAATACATGTATTGTATAGGTAGCTAAAAAAACTCAAATAGGAACACTGATTTAGGAGGATTGCAAGATATATCAAGATTTGAGAAATTTTAAGAGGATAAGATATCTTAAGATTTGGGAAATTTCAAGTAGATCCAACTTTTGTGGTAAATTTCTTGTATTTCAACAATGTTATAGAGATAGATGTTATAGATCTCTGAAATTGGATTCAAGTAATGCACTAACCTAAAAAAAAAAAATTTGGGATGGCCAGTAGAGGTCGAAACCCTTAGCTTTAAAACAATATATAATGACTCGATCTACTAACAATCATAAGTGCAGAAATTAGACGTCAGGCATTGACTTGGAACCATAAAATGACTCGATCTATTAACAATCATAAATGCAGAAATTAGAGGTCAGGCATTGACTTGGAACAAAGCTAATTGTAATTTGACTTTAAACAAAATTACCTCAATTGACATAACCATCAATTTTTAACACATGAAAACTTCAATACAATTTAATTAAGTCACAAAAGTAGTGAGAGGTCACGCATTGACTTGGAACCAACATACTTGTAATTTGATTTAAAACAAAATTACCTTAATTTACATAACCAGTGATCTTTAACACATGGAAACTTCAATGCAATTTAAAACTTCAGTAAAATTTAATTAACTCAGAGGTGAGGCATTGACTTGGAACCAACATACTTGTAATTTGTCTTTAAACAAAATTACCTCAATTGACATAACCATTGGTTTTTAACACATGGAAATTTCATTACAATTTAATGAACTCACAAGAGTAGTGAGAGGTCAGGCATGTTATACCTGGTGAGTTGGAAATTGTTTAGATCCTTCGATCACTGGTTCGTATGTTGTATCTTTTGCAATTGGTGAACATTTGGTTGGTTTACCTTTTAATGTATTGTATGGAAACCTTTCACTTGACCTTTAACACCATGGTAAAACTAAATCAAAGCCCTTTAGACATGGCTTCCAATGCACCTCAACCCATGAAATTTTGTAGAGGAATAACATTTGACCTTGAACACCATGGTAAAACTAAATCAAAGGCCTTTAGACATGGCTTCCAATATACCTCAACCCATGAACTTTTGTAGAGGAATAACAATGTCATGGGGGCATATGGTTAGGTTGGTAGGAGGAGGAATCATCATTAGGGCATTTCCTCACATCGTATTTTATGGGACCACTTGTTGATGAAGCAAATATACAAGACTAAATTCATGGTGCATATGGATAAATAGAGAAGTGCATAAACATAGCAATGTTGATATTATAGTAGCTGCGAGAAGTATTAACTTCCATGTGTAACTTTTGACAAGCATATTTCAGGAAGCAAGAGAAACCCTAAAGCTTTGGATAATAACCCTAGAAGACGAGTCGGTTCAAGAGAATAAATTAATATTGAGTTATTAGCCTCCAAGAAGAGAAGTTGGCCTTAAGATGGAGCAATATAAATAGAGGGCGCTAAATTTCATTTGGACACACTCACTCACCACTGCATAAGGACAAGAAGTGCGCATGAGTGAAGGAGAATTGCAATTGTTGTAGTGGTGACTTTGCCTTGGGTTATTGGTTTGGATTTTCTGCTTGGTCTTTGGTTATCCTTGTTTAGTGGGATAGCCTTGGTTGCCTATTGGTTTTCTATCATAATTATCCTGTCTGTCAAGGTTAAGGTGCTCGGGGAAGGCCTTTGTGTCTATGGTTGGGTGACAATATTGTTATATTGTCTATGGTGGAACATGCACACCCATTTTTCTAACAGGTTATGGGCCCACATCTCCTTCAACCAGTTTAACCACTAGAAGGAAGCTAAGCCATAAGATTATAAATCTCGTTGAAGAACTGTCGCTAGGGTTACTAGCAGGTGCAGTTACTGAAGCAATGTCACTAGGGTTACTAGCAGGTACAGTTGCAACTGCAAACCCTAAAACCTCTCGCCCAACACCTTATGATGAAACACTTTGTTAAGGAGAGGATATTCTAGTGCACCTTAGTCTAGTGCACCTATTGGCACTCTCAAAAGGTAAAAATGTCAAGGTTGAAATTTTGAGTCAAAGTCAATGTTTGATTAGTCAAAGTCAAAGTTTGACCAACTATTGATCAACATAAATCATGAATGAAAAGGCAGATCATCTACACTATTCAACTCTTACAAGAGCTCTTGAAGATGACATGTGGATAATTGACAGTGGAGCTTCCAGGCATATGACAAGAAACTAGGTCAGACTCCAATATGAATGAAAATAAGACTTCTCACAAAGTAGAACTTGGAGACAATAACACCTATCCAGTCAAAGGAATTGGTCAAGCCTCCATCAATTTGGAATTAGGTAACAATGTTCATTTGAGTAATGTCTTATATGTACCTAGTTTAGAAAATAATCTTGTATCTATATCTTGCTTATAAGACAAAGGAAATAGAATAACCTTTGTAGATGGTGAAGTACTATCTTGGTTTAGAGACTCCAACAGAGTTATTGGAACTCCTGAAGGTAGATTATACATACCACTAGAACGAAATGATGAAGCTCTTGTACATGATGAAGTCAATCCCAATGAACTTTGACATAGAAGGTATGCCCATCTTAACTATCAAGCATTACCTTTCCTCAAGAAAATGGTTGAAGGAATACCAGAATTACAATTTGTACATGAAGGAATTTGTAGAGGATGTGCACTTGGTAAAAATATTAAGGATCCATTCTCAAGTAGTGATAATAGATCCAAGGAAATCCTAGATTTAATACATTCATATGTTTGTGGTTAGATGCCAGTGAATCTCTAAGAGGTTCTCTTTACTATGTGACCTTCATAGATGATTACTCAAGAAAGAATTGGTTATATCTCTTGAAGACAAACGATGAAGTTTTCAATAAGTTTCAGGAATTCAAGGAAGAAATAGAAGACCTCACAAGCAAGAAAATCAAGACTTTGAGAACAAATAATGGAGGAGAATACACATCCAAGGAATTTGTTGCATTTTGTGAATCAACATGGATTAGGAGGGAGTTAATTGTTCCTCATAATCCTCAACAAAATGGTGTGGTATAAAGGAAGAATAGATCCATTGAAGAAACCATGAAGGCACTAATGAATGATCAAAGTCTATCCATGTTCTTATGGGGAGAAGAAGCCATGACAAAAATATATGTTCAAAACAGAAGTCCCCACCGCATATTGAAGGATATGACTTCAAAAAATTCCTTCTCAGGAAAGAGACCTAGTGTTGAACACTTAAGAATCTTTGGTTGTCACGTTTACATTCATGTTACCAAGGACAGAAGGAAGAAACTAGAACCCTCAAGAAAGAAGGGATATTTGTTAGATATAGTGAATCATCCGAAGCCTTCAAAATATATATTCTAGAACAACATAAGATTGAATTCAGCAGAGACGTTTCAAAAAATCTATAGAAGAATCCATGGAAGAAGAATATGAAGAGCCTAAATAAGAAAGCACTTGTCTTCTAGAAAGTCAGAATGAAGAACCATAATAACCTGATTATCCAATGCAACCATGTGAACCTATTGAATCTATCATTGTACCCAAAACTAGAAAACGTCTAGCTTGGCTTGAAGCTACTCTACAAGAAGCAGAAAGACTCAAAGCTCCAAGTGGCACTTTTAGAGAAAGCAAGAAGCCCAAAAGATTCTCTAGCTATGCAACACGTATGACAAAACTTATAAATGAAGAACCCACCACACTTGAATAAGTTGTTCAAAAGAAACAATGTAAAGAAGCCATTATAGAAGAATACCAGTTCATCATGAAAAATGATGTATTGGAAATTGTGCCTAGACCCACAAAAAATCGGTGGTAAATTCAAAATGGGTCTACAAGATCAAACATGTTATATAGATGAAATCCTAGATAAATACAAGGCAAGGTTCGTGGCTAGAGGGTTCTCCCAAAAGGAGGGAGAATATTATGACGAAACCTTTGCTAATGTTGGCAGATATACTTCTATTAGAGCTATTATGTCTCTTGTTTCCTCCACGAGATGGAGTTTACATCAGATGGATGTAAAGACAACTTTTCTCAATGAAACAATTAAAGAAGTATACATTGAACAACCTTATGGTTTTGAGGTGTATCCCAGAGACACTCATGTTTGCAGATTAAAGAAAGCCTTGTATGGACTCAAGCAAACTCCAAGACCTTGGTATGCCATAATTGACAGTTACTTAATAATATTTGGTTTCTCTAAGAGTCACGCAGATCCAAATCTCTACTACAAGGTTGTGAACTATGCACTTGTGATTCTATTGTTGTATGTAGATGATTTATTCTTGACAGGGGAAATCTCTCATCACCCAGTGTAAGAAGGAATTAAATTCTGAGTTCGATATGAAAGATCTTGGTCCCATGCACTATTACTTGGGACTAGAAGTATGGCAGAAGTGTGGTGAAATCTTCCTTAAACAAGGAAAATATGTAGTGAATATTCTTCATAAATTTGGAATGAGGGATTGCAAATCCATGGCCACTCCTATGACCACAGATATAAGAAAAGTAAGAGACTTAGATTCTGATCCAGTAGACCTGTCACTATATCGGAAATTGATTAGGTCATTGATGTATCTAGTGAATACTCGACCATATATTTTCTTTGTTGTAAACACTTTAAGCCAGTGCCTGGTGGAACCTAGACATGCACACTGGATAGTTGTAAAGCATGTTCTAAGATATATTCATGGGACCTTAAAATATGGGTTAATATACACCTCAACTAGTGATATACAACTTCATGGATTCATAGATTTAGATTGGGTAGGGAGTGCAGAAGACAGAAGGAGTACTTCATGGATGTGTTTCAGTTTGTGCTCTGTTATGATATCATGGGACAAAAAGAAACATAAGTTTTTCACACTTAGCACAACAGAAGTAGAATATATCACATCATGTGAGGCATGTACCAAAGCAGTATGGCCGAGGAAGATGATTTTTGGATTATTTCATCAAGTACCAGATTCGACCGTCATATACTATGACAATCAAAGTTGTATGAGGCTATCAGAACACTGAGTGTTTCATGACCGGTCGAAACATATTGAGATCAAATACTACTTTATTCGTGATAAAGTCTAGGAAGAAGAAGTGAAACTCCAATATATCTCCATAAATGAGCAGGTAGCATATATTTTGACAAAGCCTTTGTCCAGGATAAAGTTTGTGTATTTAAGGGACAAGATGGGGCCCATGGAGATAACTCCCTTAGATGAAAGGGAAGAGATGGCTCCCCAGGTTGGGAGGGATCACTAATATGTTATTGATTCACATGCAGTCATTTTCCAGTTTGGAAAATGGTCTAGGTTGGGCATTTCCTTTCCAGTCTAGTAAAAAAAGTGGTTCAAGATTTCTGACGGAAATTCATTTTCCAATTCGAAAAATGGTCAAGATCGGATAGTCATTTTTGTAATGAAAAAGGTCTGATAGATTGTTGATTTACCATAGACAACGGTTCCCCTTGTGGCCAGTGCCAGTGTGGGGGAATGGTCTAGGACAATCATTCTTCTTGGGAGTCACTTTGAGTATTGATCAAGTAGAATGGTCTGCCTCACTGGGCAGTCACTCTTTTGAAGTTCACAGTTGTGAAAAATTTCAAAGAATGGTCAGTTTTGGAGGTTGGTGAAGGACATTCATTTCCTTAGGAAATGGTTCGGACAGTCTACCCTAGGGTAGACTCATTCTCTCCAGGTTGCACTATGACTAGTGTTGGAGGAATGGCCTAGTTAGGTGAATGGGCCAGGTTCAAAAATCAAGGACAATTATTCTTCTATGCTTGAGAAGAATAGTCCAGATAGCCCATGATTGAAGAATAGTCCAGATAGCCCATGATTGATGCTTAACTTTCCAAGGGCATATGCTCTTCCAGATCTCACAATTGTGAGTGGAAGAATGACCCAGATGACTAATTTTATATCATGACCCAGATGACTAATTTTATATCATGATATTGTTTATGTAGGTTGATATCAGATGATATGATTTTTGTAGAGACTGTATGTCTCTAGACAATAGTTGTATGCTACTGTGGTAGATGTGATTCACTAGTAGTGACTGTGTGTCACTGGTTAGTAGTAGTGTGCTACTAGGAGTAGTTTTGTACCACTGGATAGTAGTTGTATACTACTATGAATAGATAGAGTTGTGTTTTATTGCATGACATTGTTCTAATTGCCATGGAGACTATCTAGTTTGATAATGATGATTGTACTCATGATTTGATCATGAGATACCATGTGTGGCTATGATGATGCTACTGGTTGAATGGTCTGTTTGTGCTCAATACCAATGCCTTTAATACCTCCCTAGCTAGGAGGGAGTGTTGATATTATGGTAGTTGTGGGAGGTATTAACCTCCACGTGTAACATTTGATGAGATTAGAATATTTCAGGAAACAAGAGAAATCCTAAAGATTTGGATAATAACCCTAGAAGACAAGTCAGCTCAAAAGAATAAATTAATGTTGAGTTATTATCCCCCAGGAAGCGAAGTCGGCCCGATTAGTTAAGATGGAGCAGTATAAATAGAGGGCGCTAGATCTCATTTGAACACTCACTCACGATTGCATAAGGACAAGAAGTACACATGAGTGAAGGGGAATTGCAACTTTTGCAGTAGTGACTGTCTTGGATTATTGGTTTGGAATTTCTTGTTTGTCTTTGGTTATCCTTGCTTGGTGCACTAGGCGTGGTTGAATATTGGTCTGCTGCCATAATTATTTTGTTTGTCAAGGTTAAGGTGCTCGGAGGTGGCCTTTGTGCCTATGGTTGGGTGACAATATTGCTATATTTTCTATGGTGAAATGAGCACACCCATTTTTCTAACAAGCACATGGATGGTCAATAGATTTTTGCTTATGATGACAATGATTCTTTTGAAATCATGGTGAAATTATTTCCCTTCATGAACTAAAAATTTACGATCTATTGTTTCTCAATTCAGTAGCATCTTTGCTAATGAAGTACATTGCATGAACAATATTTAGGGTTTATGGAAATTTAGGGTTAAGTTTAACAATATTAACTAATTTGATTGGATTTCACTTGTCTAGTTAGGTTTATATGAACTATTACAAAAAAATTTCTCAACATCATTATCTCAGACATGTATTCTAGATGAGTGATTGATCCAAAGATTTATTATGCGCTTGTTCACCTCCAAAATTGTTTGTGTAACAATTCACCATTATTGTGTGGAGGAGACCAATAGAAAAGATCATTGAACATTGCTCCATTCCCTTCTCCTTTCTTTGCAAACCTTGCAGACGCCATGGATGAAGCAAATCCCACTTAGCTCGAGTTATTTCAGGCTAATCCTCCCTTGTATGGTCATTGCTATTCTTATAGACTTTGAATTCATGGACGTTAGAGAATAGATAGATAAGAATCAAGTATATTATTGACCTTTGATTCTCACGAAGCTTATTTCTAAATCAAGAAAATGATGACAGGTTGGTCGTGGGGCTCTGGTGTAGTCGTTAAGATGTGTTGGAAAGACACTATATTTGGATGAAATGAAAGGAAAAGACTAAAGTGGCATGCCTTCCCAATATATTTTGTTCTCCAAGACAATGGAATTATAGTAATATAATCATCTTATGTGATAGAGTATATCCATTGGAAGCCATTGATTGGTTTTTTGTCAAATCATCTTGGTTATGTGAGCACTCAACCAAGTTCTCATCACTTGAAGGAATTTGTAATCCACGGGAACACTATTTGATCTTTTCTCAAGCATTTTCTTCTAAAACCTTGCTTTGAGTTTATGCCTTATGCCTTAATCTCGAGAAGCTTATGACCACTTAAACTTATTGTACAAACAAACAACCCCCCCCTTCTACCTTCGACAACACTCTAGGCTAGGATAGGAAACCACTACCACCCAAAATGGAGAGAGTTTATTTTTAGTTCTAGGGAAGGTGTGTGGAAGATATTGTTGAGCCGTTGGTATTAAAACAGGTACATGGTTTGCATTAAACCTTGGCATCCCCTATTCAATGTTCAAGAGTAAATCGTCATTAGCTCACCCACTTGGATCAAGCTACCAAATATTCCATTAGAGTTCTTTACTAACTTTGGAGTGAGAGCTACTAGAGAGGCGTCAGGAAATTTCATTGTATTAGAGGACAATTACAAGACTTATCATTGGGGATATATATTACACACAATAACTCTTATGGTTTATTTGAATCAATAACACATATGGTGGGGGATATATCTTACACAAATTCTGGATTCGTCAATATTCCTTTTAGGTGTGGATGATGTCATGAGGTCGAGCATATTTTGTCTCATTGCAAACTGAAATTTCAAAGGAAGTTTATGGGGAAAGAGGTGGTGGATTCAGATGCAAGGGTTTTGAACCCTGTTCTTTCTTGGCCAACGAAGACTCCACAAGAGGATTCTATCTTGATGAAGGAGGGAGTAAAGAAGGATAAATATTTGACTCAAGTTCCAATCACAACCTTTCCCTTGACTTTTAATCCTTTTTCGCTTCCTTTAACCTTTTATTAAGTCCATTTTAATTCTCTATGTGGGATTAGCTTCAAGATATTTTTCAATGCATTTGTTTTAGTGTTTTAAGTGAATTTATGATTAAATGTTAGAAACATAACTCGCCTTTACTTGTATCTCAAAATTGGGTGAGCTTTATGATTAAATGTTAGAAAAATAACTTGCTTTCACTTACATCTCAAAATTGGGTGAGTTTTATGGTATTACAGGAACAATGCCAATTTTTACCATCTTCTCCAAATTCAAATCTCCTCTTAAACTATTGAAGATTTGATGAGGATTTTATGGATGATCGTTCAAGTATTTTGGATAGAGAAGAATCATGAAGCTCTTGGATAAAGTTTGTTATCAAATATCTTAAGGTTTTGGAGATATTGTTGACTTTTTAATTATTGGCAATTTGTTGTAACCACATGAGAGATTTGTGGATTTGAATTAATTATTGTGTATCTTAGTTTTAAAGCAAGTTTATGTATAAATAAGAGTGTCTTCTCCATTCCAAGGGGATGACTCTTGGAGCATACATCCAAATTATGATGGGATAAACTACATTTCATGAGATATTGTGTCCATATAGATTGTAGTTATATGATTAATGTTTTATTATAATTTGTAGTGTTATAATTCATGTTGTTTGCATTTAGATTAGTTTATTTATGTTGTAGATTAGTAGTAGCACTCTATTCTATGAAAGCAAGGACCCACAACATAAGAACAAAGTGTTGCTTAATGTAGGTTGTATTTTAATTCCATTTATTTATTTTCGCAAGTATGATTTATTTTCTTGCAAGGTGTGGTGTGTTTACTTTATTCAAGTGTATTTCCTTTCATATTTAGTCTTTACATTGATACAAGTGTGGTGTGTTTCCTAATTCACCAACAATGGAACGATGATATCTAGAAAGTTGGAAAGTTTGGGACTACAAAGAGATAACTTGGTGACAACAAGATCCCAATGGTAAGATCAATGCCCAAGAACATGATCATCACCAAGAGTGGTCAAATTAGATTTTAATTTCATGCAAGCGTGTTTAGTAATTTCAAAGTAGATAGATGTTATAAATGATCTGATTTTGCACATACAATGTTAGCGTTTCACAAGTTTACGAAATTTGGATTGATAATTAAATGTAACATTATTTAGACATATAAATCGTCTGCCAAAGCCATCTCCATCCCATTAATCATAAGTTCTCAATGATGGGAGGAGGTTTAGACTTAGTCGAATTAATTCATGGATGAACTAGATTTCACATCGTCGCAATGGTGCAAACTAGAGAAATTATGGAACAAGGGTTTATCTCCTCTTCGTGCTTCGGGTAAGTCCATTCATTCACAAAACCATGCATATGTTTCTAATTAGAAAGGATCTGTGACTAGTGTGCACTCTTGGTGTGATGGGTGTTCTCTTATGCATGCTTCAGGTGTTTTCTTGCTGATTCGATTGCCAAGGGTGAAGGAAGGGGGCTCCTTTAATGTTGTCCTCTTAAGCGATTATGATCCCTTTCCCTTGTAGACTAAAGGAACCTTTCAAGCCTCTACCCCTAACTCTCCCGCATCATCTTCATCTGTCAATGCTAAGGGTGGATTGGAGTTTGATATGCTAAGGGAATCTGGGCCTACAAAAACAGGGCACAAATCCACTCTCAAACATGCCCGTGAAATAAATCAAGGTAGACAATGCTTAATATCTAGGGTCCTTAGAGAAAGAACTGTAGTGAAGGTAGGTTACTCATCAATATTATGTTTGTCAACGAGGGGCATGAGGGGAGGGCCAAAAAATTGTTCATGAAAAGGTTAGTGAAGTGGATCATCATGAAATAGTGTTGATTTAGGAAACGACGGGGCCATGTGACCCCATAATTGCTGATCTGGTAAAAAAAAAAATTGAGTTGGGAATTTTATGGATTGGAATCAAAGGGATTATCGAGGGGGGGAGGGGATTATTTCTGGTTTTTCAGTAAATACTTCTCTTATAAATGTTTTTGTTGTACTCTCAAGTCTCTATACTGAATTATAGAATAAGGATATAGATACTTCATTGTTCCTGCTCAATTTATATGGACCCTATGAGGATAGGGAGTCTTTTTGGGACAAGCTATTTTCTTTAAATTGCCTTCAGTTTGATACTTTGATTATTGGGGGGGGGGGGGGGGGTTAAATTTCACACTTAGTAGAGAGGAAATATAGGGTGCCTGCATGCACGAAGAAAGACTGGCTAATTATCTCATTGACAAAATTGAAATGGAAGGATGGATAGATGTAGATCCTATATAAATTTTCCTTACATGGAGTAACAACATGAATGGATCAAGTGGGATTTTTAAGAGGCTCGATCAATTTCTTTCTCATCATATGGTTTTTCAAAAGATTGAAATCTAGAAGTCTTGGGTCAGAAAGGTGTGTTGTTTTGATCATTTTCCAATCTTCTTGGAGCTGGGTAAAGGAAATAGGAAACCAAGAGCACCTTTCAAATACAATCCTTCTTGGTTTGAAGAGGAGTTTTGAATTTTGATTCGTAACAATTAGAAAAAGTTCCAGGTTGACTTGGATGTTCTAGATAGTGCTCAATTTTCTACAACACTTTAGTTGGTAAAAGAGAAGGTTGTTTTTTGGGAAGGGGAGAGGAGAAAGAACAAAGATCGAGCTCTGACGAATATCGAACATGAATTGGAGATTCTTTATGATTCTCACAAGGGAGGGCATTGTACCTTAATCAGACCCAGACAAGAGCCATACTTTAGAGTCCATTTGATCCAAGATAGTATTATACCAAGAAAGGACATGGCATTTAAAGAGTTAGGTCTTTTGGATTGTAGTAGGGGATGAAAATACCAAGTATTTTAAAAACTTTGCAAGCTATTGGAAAATTGTTAACATCATTTGGGAGTTGAACGATCCAAATGTAAACAAGGTTCGAGGGTTCTCGAATTTGGATACATTGGAGGCTAACCATTTTAAAGATCTTTTTAGGGAGCCGAAGTAGGTAAAAATAGGGGAAATTCTCAAACTCGTTTCATATTTCCAGTGACTCATTGATGAGGAAGACAACTATATTCTGTACAATGTGGTGAAAATAGATGAACTCTTTTATGCCATATGCTCCTTTAAAAAAGAGAATGGCCCTAGTCCAGATGGTTGGACGACAAAATTCTTTGAAGACATTTTTTTATGTATCGGGGGATGACTTACTAAGGGTAGTGGATGAAGTTTGACAATCGGATAAAATGCCAAGTAGTTTTAATTCAACTTTCATTGTAGTGTTTCTTAAGGTGGACCATCCTACTACATTTGATGATTTTAGACCAATCTCTTTATGTAATTATTATACAGAATTATAGATAAAGTGATTGTTTTCAGACTAAAGCGAGTGTTATCCAAGGTCATTTCTCTTGAACAATTTGGGTTTCTCAAGGGCAGACTCATTCATGAAGCTATTCATTCGGCATAGGAAGGGTTACACACCATTAAGACTGAAAGACGCCCAACATTGGTAATAAAGCTTGACTTATTAAAATCTTATGACTGTGTCTCATGGATTTATCTCATACTTCTATTATTACATGTTGGTGTTAACTTATCTTTAGTCAGGTGGATTATGGGTTGTGAATGATTTCATTTTCCATGTTAATAAATGGTTCAAGCTTTCCTTTCTTTAAATATTCTCAAGGGATTTAATAGGGCTGTCCCCATATCTTTTTTATTGGTCGTTGATGGTCTCAGTAGGACACATTTTTTGTCTGTGGATGATGTTCTGATTTTTTGTTGTTGCATGGAAGCTAAAGGTAGGCAATTTAAGGAGACACTGGAATTATTTTTTGATTCTATAGGTATGGTGGTTAATGTCAACAAGTCTACACTTCATTTCCCAGAGGTGGAGGATGGTATTAATGATAAATCTCTTCAATTTTCCTCTTTTGAATTGGTGTATGACATTAAGTATCTTGGGTACACACTCAAACCTAATAAATATGGAATTTCTGATTGGAAGTGGCTTTTCTCTAGTATTAAGATGAAAATAAATTTATGGTTCAAGAGATGGATATCTCTAGGTGGTAGACTGGTTATAACTAAAACAATGATCGAAGCCATCCTGGTCTACTAGCATCTTCTGGCCCATGTTATGAAAGGAGTATTCAACAAAATCATGAGATTGTGTTTCAATTATCTTTGGAAGGGTAGCACTGAATATTTGGGTTGTCACTTGGTCAACCGGGAACAATTGTTAAGGCCAAAATGACTTGGAGGGTGGGACTTAAAGGATATTTTTGGTTTTGGGAAGGCTTTGGTTTCCAAATCTCTTTGAGTTTTCTTGTCTCGAGATAATTTATGGAAGATGATTGTAGTTATATGATTAATGTTTTATTACAATTTGTAGTGTTATAATTCATGTTGTTTTCATTTAAATTTGTTTATTTATGTTGTAGATTAGTAGTAGCATTGTATTCTATGAAAACAAGGGCCCACAACATAAGAACAAAGTGTTGCTTAATGTAGGTTGAATTTTAATTCCATTTATTATTTTTGTAAGTATGATTTATTTTCTTGCAAGGTGTGGTGTGTTTATTTTATGCAAGTGTGGTTCCTTTCATATTTAGTCTTTACATTGATACAAGTGTGGTGTGTTTCCTAATTCACCAACAATGGAATGATGATATCTAGAAAGTTGGAAAGTCTGGGACTACAAAGAGATAACTTGGTGACAACAAGATCCCAATGGTAAGATCAATGCCCAAGAACATGATCATCAACAAGAGTGGCCGAATTATATTTTAATTTCATGCAAGTGTGTTTAGTAATTTCAAAGTAGATAGATGCTATAAATGATCTAATTTTGCACATACAATGTCAGCGTTTCACAAGTTTACGAAATTCAGATCGATAATTAAATGTAACATGATTTAGACATATAAATTGCCTGCCAAAGCCATCTCCATCCCATTAATCGTAAGTGATCAATGATGGGAGGAGGTTTAGACTTAGTCAAATTACTTCGGGGATGAACTAGATTTCACATCGTCGCAATGGTGCAAACTAGAGAAATTATGGAACAAGGGTTTATCTCCTCTTCGTGTTTCGGGTAAGTCCATTCATTCGCAAAACCATGCATCTGTTTCTAATTAGAAGAGATCTGTGACTAGTGTGCACTCTCGGTGTGATGAGTGTTCTCTTATGCATGCTTCATGTGTTTTATCGATGATTCGATTCCCAAGGGTGAAGGAAGGGGCTTCCTTCAATGTTGGCCTCTTAAGCGATTCTGATCCCTTTCCCTTGCAGACTAAAGGAACCTTTCGGGCCTCTACCCCTAAATCTCCCGTATCATCTTATAGAAGATACCCCTACATTTTGCGACCTAGGAATCCATCTCAGGGACCCAATGACAAGGGTGGATTGGGGTTTGATATGCTAAGGGAATCTGGACCTACAAAAACAGGGCACAAATGCACTCTCAAACATGCCCGTGAAATAAATCAAGGTAGACAACGCTTAATATATAGGGTCTTTAGAGAAATATCTGTCATGAAGGTAGGTTACTCATGAATATTATGTTTTTCAATGAGGGGCATGGGGGAAGGGCCAAAAAATTGTTCATGAAAAGGTTAGTGGAAGTGGATCGTCAGGAAATTGTGTTGATTTAGGAAATGATGGGGCCACGTGACCCCATAATTGCCGATGTGGTAAAATTGTTTTTGAGTTGGGAATTTTATGGATTGGACTCAAAGGGATTATCGAGTGGGGGAGGGGATTATTTATGTTTTTTCGGTAAATACTTCACTTATAAATGTTTTTGTTGTACTCTCAAGGATCTATATTGAATTATAGAATAAGGAGATAGATACTTCATTGTTCCTCCTCAATTTATATGAACCCTATGAGGATAAGGAGTCTTTTTGGGACAAGCTATTTTATTTAAATTGCCTTTAGTTTGATACTTTGATTATTTGGGGGGGTGGTTTAAATTTCATACTTAGCAGAGAGGAAATTTAAGGTCCCTGCATGCACAAAGAAAGACTGGCTAATTATCTCATTGACACAATTGAAATGGAAGTATGGATAGATGCAGAGCCTATATAAATTTTCCTTACATGGAGTAACAACATGAATGGATCAGGTGGGATTTTTAAGAGGCTCGATCAATTTCTTTCTCATCATATGGTTTTTCAAAATATTAAAATCTACAAGTCTTGGGTCAGAAAGGTGTGTTGTTCTGATCATTTTCCAATGTTCTTGGAGTTGGGTAAAGGAAATAGGAAACCAAGAGCACCTTTCAAATACAATCCTTCTGGGTTTGAGGAGGAGTTTTGAATTTTGATTTGTAACAATTGGAAACAGTTCCAGGTTGACTTGGATGTTATGGCTAGTGCTCATTTTTCAACAAAACTTTAGTTGGTAAAAGAGAAGGTTGTTTTTTGGGAAGGGGAGAGGAGAAAGAACAAAGATCGATCTCTGATGAATATCAAACATGAATTGGAGATTCTTTATGACTCTCACAAGGGAGGGAACTGTACCTTAATCAAACCTAGACAAGAGCCATACTTTAGAGTCCATTTGATCCAAGATAGTACTATACCAAGAAAGGACATGGCATTTAAAGAGTCGAATTGTAGTAGGGGATGGAAATACCAAGTATTTTCAAAAATTTGCAAGCTATTGGAAAATTTTTAACATCATTTGGGAGTTGAACGATCCAAACGTAAATAAGGTTCGAGGGTTCTCGAATTTAGATATGTTGGAGGCTAACCATTTTAAAGATCTTTTTAGGGAGCCGAAGTAGGTAAAAATAGGGGAATTTCTCAAACTCATTTCATATTTTCAGAGACTCATTGATGAGGAAGACAACCATATTCTGTACAGTACGGTGAAAATAGATGAACTCTTTTATATCATATGCTCCTTTAAAAAAGAGAATGGCCCTAGTCCGGATGGTTGGATGATGAAATTCTTTGAAGAATTTTTTTTATGTCTCGGGGGATGACTTACTAAGTAGTGGATGAAGTTTGACAATCAGATAAAATGACAGGTAGTTTTAATTCAGCTTTCATTATAGTGATTCTTAAGGTGGACTATCCTATTACATTTGATGATTTTAGACCAATCTCT
This sequence comes from Picea sitchensis, assembly GCA_010110895.2. NCBI lineage: Eukaryota > Viridiplantae > Streptophyta > Pinopsida > Pinales > Pinaceae > Picea > Picea sitchensis. Next base: position 53,516 of record SNQJ01S0008605.1, on the reverse strand, counting down.
TTATGTAATTATTATATAGAATTATAGATAAAGTGATTGTTTTCAGACTAAAGTGAGTGTTGTCCAAGGTCATTTCTCTTGAAAAATTTGGGTTTCTCAAGCACAGACTCATTCACAAAGCTATTCATTCAGCATAGGAAGGGTTACACACCATTAAGACTGAAGTACGGCCAACATTGGTAATAAATCTTGACTTATTAAAAGCTTATGACCGTGTCTCGTGACTTTATCTCATACTTCTATTATTACATGTTGGTGTTGACTTATCTTTAATCAGGTGGATTATGGGTTGTTTGACAATGATTTCATTTTCCATGTTAATAAATGGTTCGAGCTTGCCTTTCTTTAAATCTTCTTGAGGGATTTAATATGGATGTCCTCGTATCTTTTTTATTATTCAATGATGGTCTCAGTAGGACACATTTTTTGTTCGTGGATGATGTTCTGATTTTTTGTTGTTGCATGGAAGCTAAAGGTAGGCAATTTAAGGAGACACTGGAATTATTTTTTGATTCTATAGGTATGTTGGTTAATGTCAACAAGTCTACACTTCATTTCCCAAAGGTGGAGGATGGTATTAAATATATCATGATAAATCTCTTCAATTTTCCCTCTTTTGAATATGTATATGACATTAGGTATCTTGGGTACACACTCAAGCCTAATAAATATGGAATCTCTGATTGGAAGTGGCTTTTCTCCAGTATTGAGATGAAAATAAATTTATGGTGCAAGAGATGGATATCTCGAGGTGGTAGACTGGTTGTAACTAAAACAATGATCGAAGCCATCTTGGTCTACTAGCATCTTTTGGCTCACATCATGAAAGGAGTATTCAACAAAATCATGAGATTGTGTTTCAATTATCTTTGGAAGGCTAGCACTGAATATTTGGGTTCTCACTTGGTCAACCAAGAACAATTGTTAAGGCCGAAATGACTTGGAGGGTGGGACTTAAAGGATATTTTAGGTTTTGGGAAGGCTTTGGTTGCCAAATATCTTTGAGTTTTCTTGTATCGAGATAATTTATGGAAGATGATTTTAGTTGAGAAGTATATTGTGCCTAGAACAGTCCTGGACTGGATCCGTAGGCATCAAAAGCCAATTCACCTTGAATTTGTTTTCCAAAGAAGATCCAAACTAGCATTGGTCCAGATCATATTGGTACTATTCAAAATTGTTGGATAAAGAAAACAATAAAGTCTGGACATCAGGGATAGTTGTTTTCGGTTGCGTTCCAGAGGTTTTTGAATGTAAAGATATTATCACTTGGTGCATCGATAAACTTGTCCAGGATAGAAGAACCATCCCATTACAAAGTGAATCCCCTGTTTCACTGGCACCTTCAGTGTTCAATAAGATGTTGAGATTGTCGGAGCCGAACCTTGTCTATAAAGGGGAAGAAGCCATGAATTTTCTGAAAAGAAAAAATAATGGAATAGAAATTCTACAGGAATATCTACAAGATCCTGCCTCAATGCTGGAAGACCTATCCAAGATTCAAGTTAGTTCTTTAAAACACCCATATAAATAATTTGCTCGATTATTCACTCGAGTTGTTAGTAAAGATTCTACAACAACTATTCCCTGATTGGCATTATATATATTGCATTTCATTGTTCATGAGAACACAATCTTCGACTGGGAAGGGATTATCTCAAATGAGGTTACTATGTAGGTAATAAAGTTCAAGACTGAGAAGAAATTTTACATGGAATCTTATTTGGTGTTCTCCATCACTTACTGACATGTTTTTAAGGGATTGAGCATTGCTAAAATGGTAAACTCAAAGGTGGACCCTGTTACTATGTGGTACCAAGCTCTATGGAGGGAAAAGGTTAGCCACCACTTTTATGAAGTATATAATAATTTCATGTATGATTTTAAAAAGTTACTATTTGGAGAAGATATTTCCAGACTCTTATTAGAAGCCTCATCTTTTCTGAATGGAAAAGGAGTTATTGAAAAAATGGATGATTATAATATCATCATGGTTTTTTGTTCTCATGAAAAACCCATATGTCTTCCATATTATGTATCTGATAAATTGTTTGTTATAGAAGTGGAAAGACAATATAGACTTTGGTTTCATACCTTTTACGAGAAAAGAAAAAAGAAGTTCATCTCTCTGCCCTGGAAAGTTGGAGAAATTCCCCTAAGAGGAATTGTTAAGATTGATGCATATGCTTCCTATTTCGACCATTTCAACATGAGGTTTGCAAAGGAGATCAAGGGGTTTGACCCTGATCACCTTTTTGACAATCATATAGTTTCATTTGAGCACAACCCTTCACTCATCAACACTCTTATATATGGAGAAGAAGAGGGTGATAATCATGATCCTAATTTTCTTGAAGTTGATAGGAATCCCGACGATATATAAACTATCATAAGCACCACAGAACCACATAAGGAGAGAGGCAATCCCTCCAATGAAAAGAGTTCTCAATCGCCCACTGTTTCATGAAGAAGTTGTCTACCCAAGGTAAACCCTCATCCCAGAGCGACCCAACAAATAAAAACTCAGAGCAATAATTCAAGGGATGACGAATAGAAAAACCCTCCTCAGGGGAATTTAGAAAATCCCCACAAATTAAAGGTCAAAAGGAAAATAACTAATTCTCAACAAGGGGGAGGAGAAATACATGCACCTAAACCTGATATTTTTCTGGATTATATGAACCTATATGTTGATATCGAGAATATCAACTTCCCAGGCGAAGAAGAGCCCACTACAGAAAATGTACCGCATATTTTTGCACTTGCCGTCCAGGATGATATTTTTTCTGATGAAGAAAATTTTGTTGTTCAGAATGCCTCGTTTGATAAAGATTCCAAGAAAATGATTTTTGAGAGGACCTCAAAGAGTAAGAGGGGAAACATGCGGTCTACCATTTATACTTGGAATATGTTACCATTAAAGTTGTCTTCCATTCATAAGGTCAGAGGGATGGATTAGAGTTTTCAATCGCTAATATGGAGGAGGAAAATTATAGTATTCCAGATATAGAATAGTATGCAGAACATAAATATTTTAGATAAAACAATGATATAACCAGAACAATACCAGAATAATACCAGAAAGAGCACCTTCATTAATGATAGCAATGTTCACTTGCCACTTCGAGGGGGAAACCTCCAGCAGAGCAGAGCTCTATTACAATAATATCCAAGACAAAAATTCTCATACCCTCTACTCTTATTTATACTAAATCTATCTATCCTAAAGAACAATCTAGAGGAAGATCCTTCTAGAAGCGGAAGCTTCTATTAGGTCTTCTTACAACTGACTTATTCCTCCTTATTGCCAGGACTTATTAATATTGACCTTTATTACATGGAAATATATTATTCTATCCACTTGAGGGGTTAGGTAGGTTAGGTCACTAACATTCCCTCCCCCTTAAAATCAACCTTGTCCTCAAGGCTTGAGATGAGGAAATTGTTGCAGAATGTTAGCTGGCTCCCAAGTGACATCTGCGGGAGTTGTATCTTTCCACTGGACTAACACTTCCTTGATGGTGCACTGACGAAGACGACGCTCATGCTGGTCCAAAACTGTTTGTGGTTGCAACCAGATGGATCCTTCTTCATCCAACTTGGGACGGCTTGTTTGAGTTTGGAACCTAGTTTCAATCACCTTATTTAAGCAGGAGACATGAAAAACAAGATGGATCTTAGAAGAACTAGGAAAATCTAACTGATAGGCCACTTGTCCCACGTGCTTGAGAACTGTATAAGGACTATAAAATTTTTGTGTCAATTTATGACAATGTTCGACCTGGAGTGAAGTTTGTTTATAAGGTTGTCGTCAAAGAAATACCTGGTCTCCTTCAACAAATTGTCATTCTGAGCGACCTTGATCGACTTGTTGCTTCATGCGATTCTGAGCCATGACCAAATTCTCTTTGAGGGTACAGAGAATATCTTCTCGAACTGTAAGTGTTTGGTCAACCTCCTGAACCTTTGAGACACCTGGCATGTAGGAGAGAACGAAAGGTGGCTTTTGTCCATATACTACTTCAAAAGGAGTCATGTGAGCAGATGTACGGTAAGAAGTACCACCATTCAACTAATGGTAACCTTTGAGCCCAATGATTTTTCCTTTCAGAGGAAAAACACCTCAAATGAGTATCCAAACACTTGTTGACAACTTCAATTTGACCATTAGTCTGGGGATGATAGGCGGTGCTGAGATGAAATTAGGTTCCTTGTAGCCTGAATAGTTCTTGCCAAAAATTGCTGGTGAAAGTGGGGTCTCAATCAAAAACAATAAAATGAGGCATGTCGTGAAGCTTGAAGATATGATCCATGAAAATTTGAGCCACAGTGGATGCAGTAAATGGATGTTGAAGAGCACATAAATGAGAATACTTGGAAAGACGATCAACTACCACCATGAGGTGTGACTTATTGACGGATTTAGGTAATCCCGCCATGAAATCCATAGACATGTCCCTCAAAATAGCATGTGGAATCAGAAGTAGTTGGAGTGTGCCAAGGGCTTTGATTATTTCTCCCTTGTTATGTTGACAAACATCACATTCTACCACAAAATTATGAACGGCCTTTTTCATACCATCCCAGAAAAAAGAACATTTGACCATGTCATAGGTTTTGGTAAACCCTGAATACCCAAATGTGGGAGTAGCATGAAGCTCAGAAAACACCATGGATTTAAGTTGTGATTGTTTACTTAAATACAAACGACCTTTGTAGAGAAGCTCATCATTGTGCCAAGAGTACCCTGGGGAAATTGGAGAATTGTCTTGCAATTGTTGGATTGGATGAAAAATTTTAGGATCTTGTAGCCATTCCTGGTGAACATCTTGGAGCCAATATGGTGCAATGAAGGATAGGGACAATAAGGACCCTTCATCTTCATAGTTTCAAGAAATAGCATCAAAAACCACATTTTCTTTACCCTTGTAAATGATCTCATAACCATATCCAAAGAGCTTAGTTACCCATTTTTTTTTCACTGGAGGGGAAGGTTGTTGCTCTAGAAAATAATTGAGGCTTTGATGATCTGTCTTAATTTGGAAGCGTTTCCCTAAGAGATAAGGGCGTCAGAGATCCACTGCATGCGAAATAGATAACATTTCATTTTCATAGATTGATTGGCCCAAATGGCATTTTGACAATTGTACGTTGGTAAAGGCCAAAGTTCTACCCTCTTGCATAAGAACTGCTCCAATTCCTCTCTTGGAGGCATCACATTCTAGGACAAAGGTCTTTGTGAAATTAGGAAGGGCCAAGACCAGAGTAGTGCACATAACCACCTTCAATGCTTGAAAGGCCAGATCAACTGCGTGAGTCCAAGTGAAAGAATTGATTTAAAGTAGAGAAGTGAGAGGTGCCACAATATTTCCATAATTATAAACAAACTTGTGATAATAGCTTTTTAAACCCATAAAACCACACAAGCTTTTGATAGTCTTGGGGTGAGTCTAATCCTGCATTGCTTCAATCTTCTTAGGATCCACCCGGACACCAGCTTGCCAACAATATGACCTATGTACTCGACTTTTGAGGTGCCAAAGGCACATGTAGAGTGTTTGAGGAAAATATGATGTTGAGCGAGTAGATGAAGAATTTGATCCACATGGGAAATATGGGATGACCAAGTTTTACTATAGATGAGAATATCATCAAAGAAAACTAAGACAAAATGACAGAGAAAAGGATGGAAGACATGATTCATGAGGCTTTGGAAGGTGGAGGGGGTATTACACAGGCCAAAGGGCATGACCAAGAACTCATAGTGACCCTCATGAGTTTTAAAGGCAGTCTTGGGGATGTCAACGTCTTGCATATGTATCTGGTGGTAGCCAGAACATAGATCATGTTTAGTGAAATACTGAGCACCAATCAACTCATCCAAGAGATCATCAATGCTGAGAATGGGAAACTTGTCCTTGATGGTGAGTTTATTGAGGGCACGTAAGTCAGGACACATGCGCCAAGTACCTTCTTTCTTAAGTACCATGACCATAGGAGAAAAATAAGGGCTGGTAACACCTGCTTGTAGCAATTCCTGCACTATTTTCTCAATTTCATTCTTTTTGGCAAAGGGATGACGATAAGGGAAAACATTAGGATGAAGACTACTAGGAGAAATGGGTATGGAATGATCATGAAAAAAACAAGAAGGCGAAAGTCCTTGAGGAGTGGAAAAAATAGCTTGGTGTTTGGAGAGAATAGCTTGGAGGTCATGATGCACAAAGGGTGTCTCAACCACGTGAATAGAATGGAGTTGATCAATAATATCCGAGTGGCCTTTATTGATTAGATTTTCCATGCAATGGGAACTAATGATCTCAGGAGAACCAACTGTGAGACCTTGGAAGTGATACCATTGTCCCTCCTATTGGAATTGCATGGTTAATTCCTTAAACTCCATAAAAATGGGACCCAACGTGCATAACCATTCAACACCTAACACAATGTCACAACCGCCCATTTCAATGGAAAACATATGAGATTTCAGGTGGTAATGTCCAAGACATACATTTTCACAACGCCCACCACATTTCATGGACCCACCGTTGGCTACCATGATTTGAAAATTATTGACAACACAAATATAACAATTGGTTTCCTGGGCAATGCAACGATGAATAAAATTGTGGGTGCTACCACTGTCAATATGGATGATGACCTTTCTATTCTTAATATAACCAATGAGCTTGAGGCGGGTTAGTGGGCTCCTGGGTAGCATCGGGAAGGGAGGGATCTTCAACAAGTGGAACTGTCACATCTTCATTGGGAACATCTTAAGAAATGGTCATAAAAGTTTTTGGTCCTTACACTTGTGCCCCAGAAAATATTTTTCTTCACAATTACAGTAAAGACCCTTCAATTGACATTTAACCATTTCAGACCTAGTTAATTTTTGGACCTTGAGGGGAGTGATAGGGGGGTTAGGATTAGTGGGTCAGATGCAAAATACCTCAAATATGTTTCCAAACACTTGTTGAAAACTTCATTTTGGCTATCAGTCTAGGGGTGATAATAAGTATTGAGATGTAATTGTGTGCACTAGAGCCTGAATAGTTCTTGCCAAAAATTTCTAGTGAAAGTGGGATCTCTGTGAAATACAATAGAATGAGGCATGCCATGAAGCTTGAAAATATGATCTATGAAAATATGAGCCACTGTGGATGTTGTTAATGGGTTTTGAAGAGCATAAAAATGAGAATATTTGGAAAGGCGATCAACTACCACCATGATGATTGAATTATTGCCAAATTTAAGTAAGCCCATAATGAAATCCATATAAATGTACCTCCAAACAACTGGTGGAATCAGAAGCGGTTGTAGTGTGCCCAGATCTTTGAAAGTTTCCCCCTTCTTGCATTGACAAACATCACATTCATCCATAAAGGTGCGAACATCTTGTTTCATACCATCCTAGAAAAAAGAACGTTTAACTCGTTCATAGGTTTTGGTAAACCCAAAATTCCCTGTTGTGGGTGAAGCATGAAGCTCAAACAACACCATGGATTTAAGTTGCGACTAGTGGATTAACTAAAAAATGTTGATTTTTCAATAGACAAGGTTAAGCATGAAGTTCATTCCATTTTAGCATTTAACTTAACCATAACCAATAATGTTGCAGCAAACCAAGATCACAAGAAGAGTAACCATGCACAATAACACAAGAAGTATCCTAGGAAACCCTTCTCAACAAGGGAAGAAAACCCAACTAAATCCTTTGCTATATTCTTCAAGAGAAAGACCTTCACCACCAAGAAAACCTAGCACACAAGAGGGTGCTTGCAAACCCTAGAAGACTAGCGCCCAAGAGAGGTGTGCACTTTTCCCAAGTAGATGTACTTGCTGAAATTTCCAAACTCACACAAAAGATATGATTCCTCAATGGAGAATTTAACTTTACTTATATTAGACTTGACCTATCAAAAAAAGTGTCTATTGGCACAACAGGACCGACCTCTCTATCTCATAATATAATTAATATTAACCAGATTAATTATCAATTACATTAAGGTGGGGCCGACCTGTACCTTTTACATTACAATTAGGGTTACAGAAAGGTCTAAATCTTGAACAATATAGAAAGGGATATCATACATCCACTAGCGCTCAGCCACTAGGGGCACATCCATAGGGATGCCCATATCTCTGGCTCACTACATTACACATAAGAACCACTTCTTCACTAGTGCTCAGCCACTAGGATCAAACTCACCTGTGCTCGTCGACATGCACGTTCACTCAAAAAATCTTCTTTCCCACTGCATTACACATGAGATTCATCTGGAGTTTCACACATGAGATTCATCTGGAGTTTCATCATCAAATCGTTGCTCAGAGGAGGCTAATACATCATCTTCATTTATGTCTCATGACGATGCACCCAACACTTTGGGATTTCACACGTTCACCTTGTGCTCAACCACATGCATGTCCAACTCTCCAAATCTCCTTTCTCACTGCGTTACACAAGAGAATCATCTGCAATTATTCTCAACTCTCTGTAAGGAGGAGGCCATCTCTACATTCCAAATCTGTCTTAGATTGGAACCACACACCCCTCTCAAGGGCTCTCTCTCAGGTTTGTGTCCTAGAGAATGTCTCACATAGTTGCAATCATCAACACTCCCTCTCATCTAGGAAGCCATTATTCATCATGCCAAGTTTCACACAGATGTACTTTGAACTTTGTCTTGGATGTAGTCATCAACACTCCCTCTCAACTAGGGAGGTATCCTTCACCAAGCTAATTTGGTGAAGATGTCTGCAATTTTCTCATGTGTAGGAAGGTATTGCATGTGTACTAATTTCCTCTGCATCATGTCTCTGATATAATGATATTTTATCTCAACGTGTTTTGATCTATCATGAAACACTGGGTTCTCAAAGAGATTTACACATAGCTCTGGTTATCATCATAGAATCCATCTCATGATCAAGTAAATATGTTAGAAGCTTGTGTAGCCACATTGCTTCACACACTCGATGCTATATAATCTGCTTCTGCGGTACTCAAGGACACATAGTTTTGTTTCCTGCTGCACCAGGAAACCATGGAAAACTTCACAGTAAAACAACAACCAAATTTGCTCTTCTGTTCCACTGTTCAATCTATATTGGCATATCCTTGCAAACTCAATTTCACACTTGGAGGCATATCTCAGGCCATACCTAACTGTGGCTCGTGTATATCTCAATACATGATTTATTGTTATCCAGTGAGTCTCTCTCGGCTGACTCATGGATTGACTAAGAATATTCACTGCATAGCATGAATCAGGTCTGGTGTTAACCAGATACATCAATGATCCAATCAGCTGTGGATTAATATCATTTGAATCATCATCATTCATTTTCTTCAAATCCATCACAGTGTTTTTGTATTCTGTCATACTGAACTTCTTTAATATTCCCATTGTATATTTTCCTTGACTCAGGAAAATTTCATTGGTCCTCTGTCATACTTCTTGTCCCAAGAAGTAGTGCATCATACTCATATCCTTCATCTCGAAATCAGAATTCAAGGCTTACTTGTATCCAACAACAAGGCTTTCTGAATAAGTCATCAAAATCAGGCTCTCGTTACCAACACTGTAATAATATAGGTTTGGATCAACAACACTCTTGTTGAAGCCCAAACTCCTCATGAATCCATCCATCTGATATAGTTTCCAACTCATGGATGGTAGTACATATGGAAGTGTATCGGTATTACTGGATCAAGTGTCTCATCATAGAAAACTCCCTCTGTTTGCGAGAAACCTCTGGTTATATATCTTCCTTTTTATTTCTCGACACTTCCACCTGCTGCATGCTTGATCTTATAGATCCACTTGGAAGTCATCATAGGCTTCCCTTTCTGGTCTCTGAATATATTATACATCATTCTTTTTAAGATATACTAGTATTATTCTGTTATGACATATTGCCATTCTTGTTCTCCTGTTTCTTCTTTATGAAAAGAAGGCTTAGAATCAATGACGTGACTCATGGATGAAGAGTAGCTTGAAAAATATCTTTGTTCTCTCAGGATGTGCCTTGAGAGGCTTGTATGTTTCTCTGCCTCCTGCAGAGTGAGCCTAGGAAGGCCTTTCAATATCTCTGAACATATCAACTGGAGCAACTGGAGCAATTGGAATAATGTTTGTCTCCCTCTGAACTATTGAAGGGGGAGAAGGTATTGTCTCATTGTCAATCTCCATCTAAGATTCTCTGGATCTTTGAAAGGTTATCTATTCTTCAAGGACAACATCTCTGCTTGTTTCAATCTGTCTCTGACCAGGGATGTTGATCTGGAATGTCTTCGAAGATTCATTGTTATCCCATAAACACATCCTTTCTCCCTGAAGGGTCTAGCTTGGACTTCTTCTCTTTGGGTACATGAAAATACACTGGGTACCCAAATATCCTGAAGTGTTCAATCTCAGGCTTCACTCCGGTGAAGGCTTCTTCGGGATTTATGTTTTTCAAAGTCTGGTGAAGACTCTTGTTCTGAACATATATTGTGTCATGCATTCTTCTTCCCATAGAATCATAGAAATATTTTGATCATGCATTATTGCATTGGTTTCCTCAATGATGGTTCTATTCTTCCACTTTCTCAAATAGTTTTGACTCCCTCTGAAGGATAAACATCTTCCTTTGTTGTTAACCTATATGGAACAAGAAAACAAGAGGAACCAAAACAATAATATCTCCTAAAGGAGAATAATGAGTACATATCTAGAATCAAAACAATTTAAGGATTGTTGTCACAACTACAACACCTACTTGTAGCAAACTTTAGAAATATAGGTTAGAGGAATGAGAATTACAACAATCAAACCTGGAGTCTTCACTTCCAGTGTGTTGTTCCTCTGAATGAGCTGAGATCCCTCTGGATCCATGACTTTAACAAAAGGCTCATTCCTCCTACAATTTCCCTCATGACAATGATACAAATAATATATATACAAGTGCATACCTGAGGGTGCTGATGTGATTTATCCAATGGCACCTGGCTGATCTCTTTCCTCTTGACATCTTCATGAAGAGGGTAGTCATAGTGTCACCTTTTTGTATCACCCACAATAAAAATTCCTCTGAAGTCTTGTCTTACAGGAACTTGAAGTTGCTTGATCCATCAAGCTTATCTTCCATCATAGTTATGTTCATCATAATTTAGATTCTTCACAAACCCTTATCAACTAGGCTAGAAAACCTAACAGCTAGGCTAGGCTAACACTTTTAGGTTATGTTGGACTTATGACTGCCAACAATAAGACTTTGAAATATAGGAGAACACTGGTGAGCTTAAGAACTTCTTCAATGAGTTGCAAAAACCCTAATTTTGAAATTTCTGCAGAAATTAACGAAACCCTAGGGCCAAAATTTCAAAATGCTAGGAATTTCACTCTAAGAGTATCTGGAGGTGCGCTGGAGGATGATGTACTCTCCTATGCCAAAATTATCCCCAAATTTCAAGTATTGAGGGTTGAAACACCTCAGAAAGGAGGGTAGTATGAATTTTCTGGAAACCCTGGGAGGGCCATACGATTCTGCAAAAAAGAGAGGAGACTGGTAGATGCTTGTGCAATGGGTTCTTCAAGACCTGTGATCTGATACCATGTTGATTTTTCAATAGACAATGTTAATCATGAAGTTAAATCCATTTTAGAATTTAACTTAACCAGAACCAATAATGTTGCAGCAAACCAAGATCACAAGAAGAATAACCATGCACAAGAACACCAAAAGTTTCTTAGGAAACCCTTCTCAACAAGGGAAGAAAACCCAGCCAAATCCTTTGCTATATTTTTCAAGAGAAATACCTTCACCACCAAGAAAACCTAGCACACAAGAGGGTGCATGCAAACCCTAGAAGACTAGTGCCCAATAGAGGTGCACACTTTTCCCAAATAGATGCACTTGCTGAAATTTCCAAACTCACACAAAATATATGATTCCTCAATGGGGAATTTACCTTTACTTATATTAGATTTGACCTATCAACAAAAGTGCCTATTGGCACAATAGGGCCGACCTCTCTATCTCATAATATAATTAATATTAACCAGTTTAATTATATTTTACATTAATTATCAATTACATTAAGGTGGGGTTGCATTGTACCTTTTACATTACAATTAGGGTTATATGTAGGTATGACTCTTGAAAAAGATAGCAAGGGATCTCATACATCCACTAGTGCTCAACCACTGGGGGCACATCCATAGGGATGTCCATATCTCTGGCTCACTGCATTACACAGAACAACCACTTCTTCATTAGTGCTCAGCCACTAGGATCACTCTCACCCGTGCTCGTCCACATGCACGTCCACTCAACATATCTTCTTTCCCATTGCATTACACATGAGATTCATCTGGAGTTTCATCATAAACTCTCTGCTCAAAGGAGGCTAATACATCATCTTCATTTTTGTCTCATGACGATGCACCCAACACTTTGGGATTTCACATGTTCACCTTGTGCTCAACCATAGGCACGTCCAAATTTACAAATCTCCTTTCTCACCGCGTTACATAGGAGAATCATCTGGATTTCTTCTCAACTCTCTGTAAGGAGGAGGTCATCTCTACGTTCCAGCTATGTCTCAGATAGGAACCACACACCCCTCTCAGGGGCTCTCTCTCAGGTTTGTGTCCCGAAGAATGTCTCACACAGTTTCAATCATCAACACAAATGGCCTTTGTAGCAAAGCTCTTCATTTTCCAAGAGTACACTGGAGAAACTGGAGAATTGTCTTGCAATTGTTGGATCAATCGATAATTTTTGGGGTATTGTAGCCATTCCTTGCGAACAACTTGGAGCCAATATGGTACAATGAAGGAGAGGGAAAAAATGATCCTTCTTCTTCATACTTTCTGGACAGAGTGTCAACCACTACATTTTATTTTCCCTTCTTATAAATTATCTCATAATCATAGCCCAATAGCTTGGCCACCCATTTTTGTTTCTCCTGGGATGAAATCCTCTGTTCTAGGAAATACTTTAGGCTTTGATGGTCCGTTTTAATTTGGAAGCATTGCCCCAATATATAAGAACACTAGAGATCTGCAACATGCAGAATAGCCAACATTTCCTTTTCATAGATTGATTGGACAAGATGTCGCTCTGAGATTTGTTTTCTAGTGAAGGACAAGGGCCAACCCTCTTGCATGAGTAATTCTCCAATTCCTTTTCCCAAGGACAAAATGACGGAGAATAAGACAAAACAAATGGTTCATGAGAGTTTGGAAAGTGGAGGGAGCATTACACAGGCCAAAGGGCATGACCAAGAATTCATACTGAGCCTCATGAGTGTGAAAAAAAATCTTAGGAATGTTTTCCTCTTGCATACATATCTAGTGGTAGCCAGAACGAAGATCAAGTTTAGTAAAGTATCAAGCACCACTTAATTCATCCAAGAGATCATCAATGATATGAATGGGAAATTTTTATTTGATGGTGAGTTTATTGAGGGCACGCAAGTTTGGACACATGCTCCAAGTACCTTCTTTTTTGAGTACCATGACCACATGGGAAGAATAGGGGTTGGTACTAGGGCAGATAACACATGCGGCTAGAAATTCTTGAACAATTTTCTCAATTTAATTCTTTTGGGAAAAGGGATGATGATAAAGGTGAACATTGGGAGGAAGACTGTCGAGGATGAGAAGAATGGAATGATCATGAGCACCATGAGAAGAAGGAAGTCTCTGGGGAGTGGAAAAAACATCTTGGTGTTTGGAGATGATACATTGGAGGTCAGGATGCACCACATGTGTCTCAATTTCTTGAATAGAATGGAGTTGGGAAATAATGTCAGAATGACCTTTTTTGAGGAGCTTTTCCATTCGATGGGAACTGATGATCTCAGGGGAGCTTGCTGTGATTCCTTGGAATTTATATTTTTGTCGCCCCTATTGTAATTGCATGGTAAATTCCTTAAAATCCATGAGGATGGGACCAAGAGTGCATAACCATTCTGCATCGAGCACAATATCACAACCACCCATGTCAATAGAAAACATATGAGATTTTAGGTTGTACTGCCCAATTTGGAGACACACATTTTCACAATGCCCCCCACATTTCATGGAACATCCATTAGCAATCATGATTTGAAATTTTTTTAATGCATGTATATAGCAATGGGTTTCTTGGGAAATATGAGGATGAATAAAATTATGAGTGCTTCCACTGTCAATTAAGATGATGACCTTTCGATTCTTAATGTAGCGAATGAGCTTGAGGGTTTGGGGAGCAGAGAAGCCAGTGAGAGAATTCAAGGATATGACCAGTTCTACTTTTGGCTGGTTAGAGGGTGAAGTAATATCAGTTGGCTCAGGTAAATCTGCCACAAGGGGGGTATTGAGTTCTTTTTAATAAACATCCTCAAATATTACATCTGCCCAGTCGAACATAGCTTCTTTTCGAAAAGAAAAAAGAAATACATATAAAATTGGCATGGGAATATGAGAAGTGGATTCTCGTCCCATTAATCATGTAGACAGCTATGTAAACTACCAATATGATTATTCCAATAGAGTTATGTCAATGGTTGAAAGGTCAACTGGAATTTCTATAGAGAGAACAATGAAATTCATCCCACCATCATATGAATCCATAAAAGAGTCAGCATCAGGAAGCCTAAGAATTTTTTCGGAGGTAGGAATTCAAAGCATTCTTGTAAAAATCTTGGGAGTTAGTGGAACAAGGTTCTTCCCTTCAATAACTACTTGAATTGTTCTGCTTATTGAATCAAATTTGCCGGCGCACCAGGAAACCGTTTCCCTGAAGTCAAAAACTCCATGCATGCAAATAGCATTAACTAAGCCAATCATCCATATTTTGTTATTCTGATTCTGTTTAGGAGTTAGACTTTGAAACCACTGATATGAAATTGACTAATGGAAGTTTTTTTCTTGGCGGGAAAGAGAGTTAACAATATCTCCACAAAATGCTCTTTCCTCCTTTTGGTTTCCATAGTTCTTATTCTTCCAATGCACTTTGATATATGGGACACTGAATTACAAAGATCAAGCTATTTAACGTTTAAGTGCATGAATAAAATTTACTAAAACATCCCTTCAACACGTACTACTTTCTTTCGAAATAAGGGAAACCATAAATAGAAATTGTTTTGAAAAACAAGTGGTTCATGGGAAAATGGGATAATTAATCCACATTAACCCCAGATCACCACCATTTAAGTTGTGAATAATAACCTATTATTAGATCATAAATTATCCTTGAGTATTGTGCAAAGCATAAGATATGGATGAAGATTTCACTAAGTATAGATTATGGATAGAGAGATCAATCCATTTAGAATCTAGTTGTGCGAAAGTAGTTGTGCGTGAGAGTGTGGGGGTTGGAAATATGGAAAGTACAGAGGGAAGTCTATGTGAATTTATTTGCACAATAGTTGTGCAGAAGTGTAGGTGCATGGAAGTTACATTTGTGTGGAGGGAAGTCTGTGCAGAGAGGAAGTCTGTGCGAGAAAAAGAGTTATGGTTAGGTTATCTGTACTACAGGAAAAGTTGGAAATAAACAAAGTGTTGAACTGTGTGAGGCATGGCTAGTGTGAGAAGAAGGTTCTGTGCATGATATGAGAAAATGGTTATGAAAAAGGAAATCTCTGCACAAGGTAAAGAATCCCGCTCAAGTCATAAAAATGGCTAAGTATAGTGAAAATTTTCCATGTGTAGGAGCATGGTGGAACATAAAACAAATGGGAGGGGAAAAGGTTCTACATATGGGTAAAATTAGAAATAACAAATGATACATGAAAATTGATCTACACCCACCAAGTGTGTTTTGGTTCCCTTTGGAAAAATGCATCACTGCTAGTGTTGATGCTTTGTTGTAATTTCCCACTAAATGTGTTTTATCTCCCTTGGGAAAAACACATCACTACTTAATATGTTAACACACTATTGCAACTTACCATTAGGTGTTATTTTCCTTCCTAAGGAAAAATCTGTTGTTGCTTGTGTTGATGTATTAATGTAGCTGCCAACTAATGTGTTTTCCCTCTTGGGAATTTTCTTGGATGTTGTCAGGTCTGGCGAGGATTCTTAAGGTAAAAACACATCACTTAGTGCCTTAATTTGTTTTTGTAGTCATCCAAGGAATGAAATTTTTCCCATTGGGTATATGTTTAACACTTTCATGTTAGTGAATCCACACAAGGTAAAACATATCACTTGATATATTGGTGCAACTCCACTCATGTGATTTTCCTTGGGAAGGTTGGAAACAATGTGACAACTCAAGAAATTTCTCCTCTAGACAAAACACATCATGTGTTCACTTGTCACATTGTTTTAGGGGTTAGGGCAATGCCTTTTAGCTCCCAAAAGGAAAACACATCATTCCCTTAGTTGTTTCATGTCTCTTCCTCGTGCATTTTTCCCATTGGGTTGAAATGGTGAGTATAAACTCAAGATTTGACTTCCTTAGATAAATTGCATTGTTTGTTTACCTACTACAATTTCCTCAGCAAAAATGCATTTCTTGTTATGTTGATGCGATGCCATAATCCCTTATGGAGAGTGATTTGGTCTTAGGAAACTTATCTCTTCTTTACATAGTGAGAAATATCCGTTAAACATGACATAATGGATCAAGGAAGATTTAGATCATTATTGCATCTTAGATTGTTGATCTAGGTGGATATCGGTGGCCACCCACCTATTCCAGTGGCTCGAAAAACAGTTTTCCACCTTGGCAGTTTTTCGACAGTGTTTCAGGTTCCAAACTTCTGGGGCCGTTTTGAGGCCCTAAACGACGTTTGTTTGGGGATTTGGGGTCCAAGGGGCTTACACAGGCACAAGCCTAGACCAGATGAAAATCGTTCTTCTCGGTTAGACCTTTCCAATGGTGTATCAAACGCCCCAAACACAGATTGTGTGCAAAAGTTATGCCCCCAGGAAGTTGACATATCAACTACCCCCATCGGGGCCCACAAACCTTTTGGCTTTTCATCTTCCAGTTTTAAGGTTTTGGGTTTTAATTATGTTAAAAAGGCCTTTGGAACCTCATTCTAACAATCATCTTCTTGTGAATGTGAGTAGCCATCACATCTCTTCTCAGAGATAAGCTGCCACCATTCTAGCGAGTCTTTCACTCTGTATTTTTACAGTCTCTGTACATTTCTTTCATTAATAGAAATCGTGCATTACTGTATCTCTATGTTTATGGTTGCATCTCTGATAGATTGTTGTTATATTATTGGATATCTGCGATATCTATGTGCATTTCTTTATTATATCTCTGCTCTCATTTTATGCCAAAAATAATCCAGATCAATGGTATCAGAGGAGGTTGCTCTTGATCGTTTTTTTCAATGCATGTCCCCAATGAGGTTCGAGTATAGCAAGTTGGGTCTCGAGCTTCTCTCTCTTGAAGAAAATCACTCTCTCACATCCAAGAAACCCTCCATGGTGGAAGAAAAGAAAAACGACGGAGCAAACGATTCTATCACTCTATTGCTTGAGCAAGCTCTCAGGTGACAGAGGGACGGAATGATGGAGAATTTTTCCCACATCCTTCAATGCATGTCGATAGAAACATGCACATATTCATAAAACAACCACTTTGGAAGCACCTCTCCTTTCAAGTTACAGGTTAATTTTGATATTCCCGTATTTGAAGGTCAGATAGATGCGGTTGCCCTAGACAAATGGTTAAATCTACTTGAAGGTTATTTATCTGTTCACAATTTTTTCGACAGAGAAAAGATCACCTTCACGCTCCTTAAGGCTCTCCCCCATGTCAAACATTGGTGGGAAACTTACTGGGAGAAAATTTCCACAGAGGAGTCTGGAATATATGGGGCCAAGCCCACTTGGGATTTTTATGTGGATGCGGTAAATGAACAGTATTACCCTATTGGAAACTATGAGGACCAGTACATGAGATGGACCACACTGCGGCAAGAGAGGGGCCAAGCAGTTCCGGAGTTCACCAATACCTTCCATACCTTGCGCACAAAGATGGGTATCAAAGACTCCGAACGACATTTGGTTCTGAAATACCGTGGGGCTCTACACAGATACATCCAAACTAAAATGGATTTTCTGGACATCTCATCACTTGGTGCTTCTTATCGATATGTTGTTAAAATCGAGCAGAAATTTAAGCACCAAAACAAACTGAAGTTCGGGTCTGCAAATCCGCAACAACCAAAGTATGATAAAGATGACCTTAACAAACAGTCTCCCGAAAACCATTCCAAGCCACAGGAAAGGAAGAGTCATGGGAAGACAAAGAAGGACATTAGAAAATGGTGTGATTTCCACAAAATCCCCTGGAACAACACCGATGAATGTCGCTCAAAACATGCATTTGTGGTCTAGATCAAAGACAAGGAGCCAAACCCTGATTTAGAATCTGATTATGAAAATATTGGTAAAATACAGATCATCGACGCAGACCCCACTGCTATTGTCGCGACCGCAACAATTCAATCGAAGGAACCAATAGATCTTGAAGAGGGGGAGTGCCTTTTTCATTCACAGATGTGGGTGAAGGGGACCCCGCTGCATTTTATTGTTGATAGAGGAAGCCAGAAGAACCTCATCTCAGGAGAAGTCATCAAACAGTTGGGATTGTCGACAACACCACACCCGCAGCCATACAACATCGGGTGGCTTCGCCAAGGACGAGATCTTCGTGTCAGCCAGCAGTGTCGATTGTCATACGACATCCAACCCTTCAAGAATGAGATATTATGTGATGTTTCCCCACTAGATGTTTTTGATGTTCTCTTGGGCCAACAATATATGTGGAAGATCCATGCTGTTTTTGAGTCTCGACCCCGTAGTGACATTGTTTCTCTGGGGGTCATCTCTATAGAATACCATAGGTAGTTCCGACTACTATTCCACCTAAACAGTGCTGCAAGGTAGTATCTCATACTACAAAATTAAGCTTCTTCAAAATCTATTCAAAAGGTGAACAAAAGGATACTGCAACCACTACAGTCTCGGACCAAGCACCTTCTATCCAACAGAAGAAGCTCGACAAGATTGCAGCAAAGCACAAAAATTAATTCTTCACAAAATCATCTCAGGTAGCCCGACTGGTTGAATAGATTCAACCCCGCCAACAACAAGTTCGTGACAAACTTCCACAAACCAAGCAGTGCGACGTCTCCAGCAAGGCAAGCAACTCAGCAAGCTTCAGATTCAATGATCGCTTTCCCCTCTCCCCCAGGAACTCAACGAAATGGATACCATTTCTTCCTAAGGGGGGAGGATTGATCCAGGTGGATATCAGTGGCCACCCACCTATTCCACTGGCTCGAAAAACAATTTTCCACCTTGGCAATTTTTCGGCAGTGTTTCGAGTTCCAAACTTCTGGGGTCGTTTTGAGGCCCTAAACAACGTTTTTTGGGGATTTGGGGTCTGGTGGGATGCCAAATGTACTCGCTTGGACCAGTTAAAAATCGTTCTTCTCTGTTAGACCTTTCCAACGGTGTATCGAGTGCCCCAAACATAGATTGTACGAAAAAATTACGCCCCCGGGAAGTTGACGTATCAACTACCCCCATCAGGACCCGCAAACATTTTGGCTTTTCATCTACTAGGGTTAGGGTTTTGGATTTTACTTATGTTAAAAAGGCCTTTGGATCCTCATTGTAACATCCATCTTCTTGCGAATGTGAGTAGCCATAACATCTCTTCTCAGAGATAAGATGCCACCATTCTAGCGAGTCGTTCACTCTGTATTTTTACAGTCTTTGTACATTTCTTTCATTAATAGAAATCATGTATTACTGTATCTCTGTATTTATGGTTGCATCTTTGATACATTATTGTTATATTATTGGATATCTGCGATATCTCTGTGTATTTCTTTATTATATCTCTGCTCTCATTTCGTGCCGAAAATAATCCGGATCAATTGCCTATCATCAAATTGTAGTACCTATACGCCTCTTGGATTGAAACACAACTACATGGGCCTTTCTAGATCAATGGAATTGATGCATGAACTATTATGGTTTTAAACAATGAGCTACAATTATTTGGATAGCCCTAAATGCTTCTTTCTCCCTTAGAAGTGTTTTCCTGCAATTGTAAATGAATGAATAATAATCATTACGTTCATGAGCATAGGTGTATTCCAACATGATTAATATGCTTTGTGGATCATGATTGGGAGGTTATGTATAGAAATAAAGTGTTGTGCATTGCTTTGTGTGCTTCATAGTGATATGATTCTCTTTGTTCTCTTGTATGCTTTAAGAAATCAATTGCTCTATTCTACAAACTAATACTCCACTTACCAAGATAGATAGTTGATGTTGAAATATATTTTTCATTGCACAACTTTTTATTGTTTGAATATTTTTATCTTTGAATCTCTTCGTGCTCATTATTCCTCCATACTAATTATGTTGATTGCACACACTTCTTCGTAATAAGAAACATTATGTATTGGTTAGGCTTAAGAAATTATTCATAGCATCATAAGTGTTAATCGACATGTCCAAACAATAGATGTGTTTAAACAATGTTAGTGAATTCCTTAATGATGGCGAGTCAACTAATGCCTATGCAACACAATCTTGATTGAGGCTTTGCTTATGATGAGAAATATTTTATATTTCATGACCCATCTATGCACTTGAAACTTAAACACATATTCATTTAATTCCTCATATGTGCAATGCATTTGCATTAATTGATAATATGTAACCATCTACGCAAACATTGCAACCAACATTTTAGTAAAATCATTGAGAGCTAGTAGGTTTTAAATTCATCACATCATCATGACATAAAGCAATCGGTTGAGGCTCAAAAGACCATCAATCCTATGATAGTTATCAATTAAACTCAGGTTAGAGATCAAGCAAGCCATCCAGTGATAAAAAATCAAGTGTAATTATTCAAATAAAATGTTAGCGAAGCAAACTAATAAAATAAATTGAAATTATTCAGGGGTATCAATCACCTCAAAAGATCAAGTCACAAAGGACCATAAGTTATGATAAATGAAACTTTAAAAATAATTGGAGGGTCTCTAGTCCCTAGGGCCCAAATTTAGTTGAGGGCATCAACATGATGTTAAGAAAACATTGTATTATTGTGCATGAAATTTCTTTATTGAATTTACCAAGTGTTTCTACATTTTTTTTCTTACCTTGTTTAGTGTCAATATATCAACATTAGATTCAAAATTTTGATGTTTTATATTTGAAATTTTTAAAAAATTACTCCGTTGTTAATATCTCATCAAGGTCTTTCCAATGATATACCATGCACCTAAAACATAGTTCGTCCCTGAAAGTTATGACCCTAAGAAGCGAGCATTATTTTTCTCTCAATAATAAAAATCCATCCAAATAAGTATGGGGAATAATGATAAAATATTTAAATTATGTTTTATTCCTAATCCAAAGACTTAATACACTCATATAACACAATATTAATATAAATCTAAAACAAATGACAAACTTTAAATTCACGTTGTACATTTGTCATTTATCTTCCCTCTTTTAATTTCACAAATAATAATACTTCATATCTCAACAAAACCCCTCTCCTTGTTCTAACTCCTCTCATTCTCCTTCAAGGCTCTCCAACATAGGGTTCATCTCTCAAAGATGGGTAGGGTTTTATTTTCTACTCTCTTATGGAGACTTGGTTTCTAGAGGAGGGCTCATCTCTCAAAGAAGGGCAGGGTTTTATTTTGTACTCTCTTATGGAGAATTGGTTTGTAGAGGAGGTTCAAGGTTTTGTGGAGGATGGCTTCTCAATCTACGAAGGTGATCTCCAAATATTTTCTTATTCTTGTTATATAAATTTTTTATTGGGTTTACTCTTCATTGTTTAAAGAAGTCCACAACTTACATTTTTCTTATTTTTGTTGTAGTCAATAGATTCCCTCTTCTCCATACCAAGGATTTTATTGGTAACCATCTTCTTCTTTACTTTATTTTGTTATTATCAAGCTTCATGTACATAGTCCCTCTATTGTTATTTTCTTGCAGTAGAGAGGGTGGATTTTTTATTTAAAGGGGTGGGTTTCTTCACATGGTGATCTCAATTTTATTAAGGGGTTCACCCCTCTTCTTGGGGAGCCCCTATGCAATGGTTGGGAATATTTTTCTTCCCCATGGCCTCCCTGGTCCTTCTCCCATCTAAAGGGGAATTTTCTCCCCATAAGGGTGTGGCCCTTCCATGTCGAAGTGTCCCTCTCAAAATGCTCTTCACCCTTTCTTCAATGGATAGGCGCCAAACCCTAGACAAATATTGAACCTCACCCACACTACCACACCCTCCCCTTGCCCCAATGAAAAAAAAAGTCTTAGAACAATTATTTTCAAGAAAGTCCATACAAAGTTCAATACAAATGAAACCCTTGGTCAATAGTTTTTAAGAAAATTGAAAGAGGGTTTAGTTTTGTAACCTTTGTTTTTTAGTCTGGATTTTTAAGTTTTAAATGAAGGTTTATTTTAAATTTGCATTATTTTAAATTTGCATCTCTTTGTTTGTTGGTTTTGAGATTTTGTTTAATGTTTTTCCATGTATTCTTATACATGCTTGTGTGCACTAAAAATTAGAGTTTTTGGAGTAATTCCAAGCAAATTTATGGTAGCCTCATGGGCACAATTAACAAGGATTTATAATTTTATCACTTTGGTTGATTTACCATTAGCAAACTCATGATATTTCTTGGGTATTTGGCATTTGGAATTTTTATGCGAATAATTTGTAAAAATGCCTATACCAAAGGCATAAAGTTTTCATGAGAAGTGTTTGTAAAAAAATATCGTACCAAAGGTATGAAGTTTGGATGCAAATGTTTGTAGATATCCCAAAAATGGGAGAATGTAGTTCAGATGCAATTTTTTTGTAAAAATTCCTCATCAAAAACATGGATTTGTAATCTATTACTTACATGTGCTAATTATTGAAGTGTATTAGTATGTTAAAGCTAAATGATGATTTAATTTGGTATCTTAGAAATATGTTAAGTAATGTTAATAAATCTTGTACATATTTCTTTTCCACATTAACTTGTCTTGAATTATTGTTACAATAGTCACATTTATTGTTCTTCAAAGTTGTAGCTTTATGAAGTTGTAACTTTCACATTCGAACTTCATTTTAGGCACATGATACATTATTGGAAAGCGTGCTCATATATATATATATATATATATATATATATATATATATATANTATAAACGCTATTAACGTCAAAATTTCAACTTTAAAATTGTCTATTCTTTGTATATAATTTTTAATTGCACTCTATAGGAAAACATCAATATATTGACAATAATTACATCGAAACATTGACGTTAACAACATGTGCATATCGATGTTTGTATGACAATATTAACTCCCAAATACTTTTCAAAATCAAGATTCTAGAAAAAAGGGTGGGTTTGACATTTGTAACGTCGATGCAATACCGATTTAACATGGTAATTTAACCCCAAGTGTAGTAGTAACAATGTCCTTGTAACATGGATATCCACACTTCTACTAGTAAATCCCCTTTTGAAATTTGTTTTGGATATTTACCACTATCACCATTGGGTATTAAATATGGACAACTTGAAGTAGAGGTACCAATGATAAGTGGTGTATTGAAAGCAAAGAAATCATAGATAGAATTAGGAAGACATACCCATAGGTCCAAGGAAAAATACAAGGCCAAGCATGATCAACAAAGGGTTGAAAAGACCGTCAAAGTAGGAAACAAAGTTTGGTTGCACCTAAATAAGAAAAGGTTGTAGGGTCTAGGAAAGAAAACAAGGACTTCAGATATGGATCTTTCAAAGTATTGGAGAAGGGCCATTTTGGGTTGGATCCTTAAAACCATGCTAATAGACGATAACCAAAAATCCTTCAGTTCAAGGTCTAAGAAGTGGAATTTTGGGGTCTCCAACCTCAAGGACAATTGTTTTGGAGGTGCTCACTACATTCAATGGGTCGATAGTGTTCCAACAATGGTTTGTTTTCCTCAAATGGAATTTCTAAATGAAAGTTATGACGGGGTCAAGGTAACAATCCAATTTTCCTCTTAGGTTCAAGTAGCAGCTACACCATCTCACCATGATTCACTCGTGTGGAGTTTGTAATGTATGTGATTCCACTAGAGCCTTTTGGAAGCATGAGAGAATAAAAAAGCCTAAGCTAATGACCAAGGAAGGGAGTTAAAAGCCTAGTCAAAAGGAGAGAAAACAGTTTAGCCCTTGTTGTAGCGATTTCATGTTCCATAGTGGAGCAACTGCAAAGAGTAAACATAATATAGCAAAGGAGAAAAATATTATGTAGGGCATTGTCGCAGACTATAGTGTCTCATAGCTCCGCAATGAGGTTTGTAATCCCTGTATTTTTCCTTGTACTCTCCATTCATTTAAGAAGAATGGCATAGTCCTTTATTTTTTGTTAGGGTTTCCCACATGAGGTTTCTCAATGTAAATATCGTGTGCATGGTGTTCCAAATGTGTGTCTTTTCTATTGTAGCATTGCTTTGGTGTCACAGTAGTTAAACAATCCATATGGTGTACTTTAATTTTATGGTAAATTGGTGAAACCACAAAAAATTTAGTCACATAGTGGAGCATAAGCTCATTGTCGCAACAATAATTTAAGATTAGTTTTGGCAAGTCTACCATTGGAATATCTAAGCCAATTATAGATCACAAATTGAAGATTTTATATAAAACTAAAAAATAAAACCTCAACTACAAGTCTTTGAGTGCAAAGCCTTTTGAAGTGGGGGGGTGATGCGGCTGTGTACTATGTTATGAGGGGGGCGAGGGCGCTGTGTACTGTGTTATGACCCTAATGGAGGTATGTTTTGGCACTCTAGCCAATATAAAAGGCCACATGTATAAGTAAATAGTAGGTCGAAGTCCAAGGGGTTTGCTCAATGGTTGTCACCAATGTTGTTAGGCATTTGACTAGTTTGTGGCAATGGGGCCCTACTTTTAATCCCCCAAAGTGGGGCACACTAGTCTATGCCAACAAGTTTACTAGAGATCCAATCCATGAATATGGGGAAGCATCCCTTCGGTTTCCCCACAAGGTTTTTCTTAGAAATAAAAAAAAAGAAGAAGAAGATAATAGTAGGTTTTCCTAGTAGTGGGCCTATGCGAGTAATGAGAATTGATAATAAAGAAGGTTAATTGAGTCTTTATTATACTCATATGGTCATTGTACATGGATGTACATGGGGTAGTAGAAGCTATTATGTAACTCATCATAATAATATTCTTGGGTGTTGTGCTCCATGTTTACATTTGGTGTATTCATGTTTATCATGTTGTATTAGGTTATTTGGTTCATAACAAGGAGTAACTAAGAAACTAGATAGGAGACAAAGCAGAAGAGACAAGAGAAGAAGAAACAGAACCCAACCCAATAGTGCAAGAAATGGAAAGGCCTTTCAAGACACCGAATGTATGAAGATATAAGTATCTTTGTTCTAGTTGTGGTGATGAGCATATAGAGTCAGAGAAACTGCTAGCGGGCTCTGAAGCAGACCTACAAAGGTCCAATTGGGAACGTCCAAAATTCAGAAGCAGATGTTAAAACATGGACTCCCACAACAACAAAGGAAGTCAACAAAGACTTGTTGGACAAGATGGAAATAATGGACAACAATTGCCAGATACAAATCAAAGAAAACACCAAGTTGAAACCTCATTAGTCCATGAACGACACAAAAAAACCAGGTGGCCAGACAGTGAACTGGCTCTATGTTCTCTTTTCAAGTTTTGACCAATAAGATCCTTGTTTGTTGTGTATGTAAGAACCAGTAATGTAGAAGATAGGCTCACCTTAACTGGAAGTTGGACTTTCCAACTGTGCACTAGTCTCCAGAGAATCTTATTGATTGTAAGTCGGAAAGAGGATTGTGAACTTTTGGGGTTAAAGCCCACCAGAATTTTAATATAGTCTTTTTAACTATAAATAACGTTGACATAAAATTATTGAAACAAGGGGTATGCTTATAAAACCAAGAAATAAAGAACCACGTGAGTGTTCTTCAATGCCATGTGTTAGCAGGAAAGGTAAACTCTCCATAAAAATAGCTGTAATGTGATATTTGTTCAATGCATTATGTTTCAGGAAATGTGATTTTCTCGATATAAATAGGTGTAATAAAAAGGCTTTAATTTGCCTGGGCACCATCGCTATTGAGTCGTAAACCATCTCCATAAAAATAATTGTCATAGAAATTGTTGGAGCTGCAATCTACCTGGCCATAGAAGTGTTCTGAATTTTCAAATATTTTTAGAGTCCTCTCCATAAAACTAGAGAATAGTATAAATCTCTTTGAGGTCTAATGTGTCTCACCACAGAAGAGGGGTCAATAATTTTCTGGAATCCTTAGGAACCATCAACAATCCTAGCATACACATCTTCTGCTCAGAAATAAATTGGTAATTCTCTAAAATGTAGTTGAATCCTCCTCTCCTCGTAAAAGAAACCAACACCTATCAGCTTCAAATTTATCCAAAAAAGGGTTTGGGAAAATTTATAACCCCCTCTGCACAACCAAAATGATGATATCCCTGGATGATATAAGATCCAAGGCAACATGGTCCATCTAGCTCCGATAAAATAAGCAATTGAATGCTACCATCATGCAAGAGGAAAGACCCCCAGGATCTTTTATAGGTTCCTTCAAATAGCAACAACAATAATCCTCCCAAGAAAACTATTTATCCTTGAAATGATGGTAACAATTGGCATCCCTCGTAACAATTTCTTGTGCAAAAATCAGAGAAGAACTCGATTGCCCAATAGCTGTCACTGATGCTCAGAGATTTTGAGGGGATATAAATACTAGCCAGCCAATTACAATTGCTAGCTGCTCCTTGTGGTGGAAAAGAATTTGTTCGTTATCGACACCAGTCCTTGCAAATCTCAGAACATACCATGCCATCTTCAACCCCAAAGGCAAGCTATCCAGCTTTGTTTACCTTTTCTGCATTGCATCTTGGAGGTTTGCATCTATTCCATCTCCTACAAAGAAAGCATGTACCTGATTGTTGACCTCAATCCAACTGCATCCAGGTGTCTTTTTAAGACCCCTATCTTTCATCATTTTCCGCAATTTTGCAATGTCACTCCACCTGCCAACTGCAGCATAAATGTTTGAAAGAAGAACATAAGGTGCAGCATTTTGAGGATCCAACTTAGATATGTGTTCTGCTGCACATTCTGCAAGCTCTACATTATTTTGCAGTTTACAGGCACCGAGCAAACAAATCCACAAGACGGCATCGGGTTTTAAGGGCATTTTGTTGATAAAATCAAGGGCTTCATCCAGATGCCCAGCACGTCCAAGAAGATCAACCATACATCTATAGTGCTCCAATGTAGGCAAGATGTTGTACTTTTTCCCCATGCAATTGAAATACCCATAGCCCTCATCCACCAGACCTGCACGGCTACAAGCAGTCAGAACACCAACGAACGTGATATGGTCTGGGCTCATGCCATCGTCTATCATTTGCTCAAATAGCGCAAGGGCTTCCCTGCCAAAACCGTGCATGGCATATGCTACAATCATGGCTGTCCAAGACACAACATTTCGTTGAGGCATTTCGTCAAACACTTCACGTGCCTTCTGTATGCAACCACATTTGGCATACATGTCTACAAGGGCATTCGCCACAGGAACATGAGACTGAAACCCGATTCGCATTATTTTTTCGTGAATTTGCATACCCTGTTCGAGAACAGCCAAATTGCCACAAACCGGGAGAATACCCACAAAGGTATTCGAGTTTGGCTTCACACCTGCTAACTGCATTTGATCAAAAAGCTTGAGGGCTTCTGTGCCGCGATCGTGATGCGCAAGCCCTGAAATCATGGCATTCCATGAGACCACAGTTCGATGAGGCATCTCCTTGAAGAGTTTCAGGGCTTCGTCAAGAAGTCCATTCTGCGCATATCCTGCAATCATTCCTGTCCATGAGAATGCATCTCTTTCAGGCATTTGCTTAAAGATCTTCAGGGCTTCATCCACAAGTCCATTCTGTGCATATCCTGTAATCATGGCATTCCATGACACAATATCTGGTTGATGCATTTTGTCAAACAATTCACGCGCCTTCTCTATATCCCCACATTTTGCATACATATCTACAAGGGCAGTCGCCACAACCACATCCGACTCAAATCCGCTTCTTGCTATTTGCCGATGAATCTCTACTCCCTGTTCCAGAGATGCCATGTGGGCACATGCTAAAAGAATGCTGGAAAAGGTGAACTGATTGGGTTGAATGCCTGTTCTTGGCATCGCATGGAAGAGCAACCATGCCTCCTCGGGGAGTTCATGGCGCGAGTAAGCTGCAATCATAACAGTCCAAGAACAGACATCTCGCTCGGGTATCCGATCGAAAACTCTGCGAGCATCTTCCAGACTCCCGCACTTGACATACAAGTTGAGAAGCGTGTTGCTAAGAAGCCTGTTTGCATTAAATCCCTTCTTGTCGATGTGGGCGTGGATGAGCCTGCCCTCTTGTAAGGCTTTGTTCTGAATGCAACCCTTCAAGAGGGAGACATAGGCATAAGAGTCTGCACGGTCCTGTGTGATATTCAAAGTGTAGAGTGCCTCCCTCAAACGGCCGTCTTTACAGAAATGTTTAAATGTTGTGCCATTTCTACTTGTTGTCATCGTATTGTAAACGGACGATGTAAACAACACCAATGATTTACGTTGAACATGTTATATGATGTTTTGATTGATATCAATGATCAATTTTTTTTTACAGTGAGGCA
Source organism: Picea sitchensis (assembly GCA_010110895.2). NCBI lineage: Eukaryota > Viridiplantae > Streptophyta > Pinopsida > Pinales > Pinaceae > Picea > Picea sitchensis. The sequence continues at coordinate 24,760 of SNQJ01S0008605.1, read as the reverse complement.
ATCAGGATTCTTTCAGCAATTTTCATGCCCTAACCAAAACGCTAAGTTTTATAAATGTCATCAAGCTTGGCTTCCCACCTTTCTGGAAGGACGGAGATAAAGATAAATATAGTTTACAGTGAAGTTCAAGGTTGCCGGAGTGTGTGGAGCTGAGCAGGAGTGTCATTTTCCAAAAACCCTCTAGACGGGAGCGTCTGTTATATATATATATAAATGTACACATACAAATTAGTTGCATAATATTTGAAGAAATGCATATTTGTGTTATTTGTAGATAAATACTGTATTATTACGAAGTTAGAAATGTCATCCATAGTATATTAATGATTATATTGAAACTTTGAAAGAAAACATTATGAATAAACAAGTAAGAACATTTAAATGATAGAGATAAATGACAAGCAATGTTCCACCATCCCTTATATTAAGATCCACATCATTAGTATCATTTTTCATCAATTGCCTCTTGTCTAGCCTTTGTTTCTATCTCGATCCTCTAGGGACATCAGTGAACGCCACTCAATTTTGATGAAACTACCTAATCCTAGCTTTAAAACATGGTAGAAAAAGCTTAACATGCCTAATCAATGATTCTGGTTCAAGTGAAGGGTACACTTTTTCTAAGGCCATGACAAAGGAGTTTAACAATCAACACCCTCGACATTGGGGTACATAAAGGGCTTTGTGCTTTTGATTAAATGTCAATCACATAATCTCATATGCGTTAGAATCCAATGAAAACGTTGCAATCTCATCAATCCTAAAATCCCGAAAACTGTTAAGTCTGTTGAATTTTGAACGGGATATGGAATTCTACTTTCTCCATATGAAGTCCGATGAGGTTGGAACCACTCTCAAACATCCTGAAACAATTAATGGTAATGTTTAAAATTTAAGTAAAAGTTGATATTTAATTTATCTTTCATTTTTAACATAAGAATTTAACATTACCATTAGGGAGCATCCAGGGAGCGCTCACGAAGCGTCCAAGGAGCACCCAGGGAGAGTTCAGGGAGCACCCAGGGAGAGTTCAGGGAGCACCCTGGGAGCGTGCTCCTAGAATCTAGGAGCGTCCTAGGAAGCCTGGTGTTCCCAAATTGGCAGAGAGTGTCCGAGAGCACCCCGAAGCACGCTCCCGGATTTTGGGAGCGTGCTCCAGAGCTTTAGAGTGAGGGGGGTGTTGATATTATGGTAGTCGCGGGAGGTATTAACCTCCATTTGTGACCTTTGACAAGATTAGAATATTCTAGAAGCAAGAAAAGAATTGAATATAACCCTAAAAGAGATGTCGGCTAAAGGAAATAATTAATACTAAGTAATTAGCACCCAGAATGAGAAGTCAGCCCAGGAAGTCTGGCAGAAGCAGTATAAATACAGGAGGCTAGTCTTCATTTTAGCCAGACTTCTCAAAATTACAGCAGTAGCACTTGTGCGCACTGGAGAAGGACAATTTGTGCGCAAGTCTTGGGAGAAGTTATTGCCGCCAGTTCTGCAATCTATATTCTTGGTCTTTCTGGGTTGGACTCTCTTATCAGTCTTGGTTATCTTTGCTTGGTGCATTAGCCTTGGTTGGGTATTGATCTGCTACCCGAATTCTTCTCTTTTTCAAGGTCGAGGTGATCAGAGGTGGCATTAGTGCCTATGGTTGGGTGACAATATTGCTATATTGTCTATGGTTAAACAAGCACATCCAATATTCTAACAGGTTATGGGCCCACACCTCCTTCATTTAGTCTAACTACTGAAAGGGAGCTAAGCCATAAGGATACTAAGCTTGTTGAAGAACTGTCGCTAGGGTTTCTAGCAGGTGCAGTTACTAAAGCATTGTCGCTAAGGTTACTAGCAAGTGCAGTTGCAGAAACCCTAAGACCCTTATCCAGCACCTTATGATGGAACACCTCACTCAAGGAGAAGATATTCAAGTGCATCTTAGTCCAGTGCACCTCTTGGCACTCACAGACGACAGAAATGTCAAGGTTGAAATTTTGGGTCAAAGCTTGACCAACCATCAATCAACATAAGTCATGAATGAGAAGACAAATCATCTACACTACTCAACACTCACAGGAACACTTGAAGATGACATGTGGATAATTGATAGTGGAGCTTCTAGGCATATGACAAGAGATCAAGCCAGACTCCAATCTAAATGAAAAGAAGACATTGTACAAGGTAGAACTTGGAGACAAAAACACTTACCCAGTCGAAGGAATTGGTCAAGCCTTCGCCAAATTGAAAACATGTAACAATGTTCATTTGAGCAATGTCTTATATGTACCTGGTTTAGAAAAGAATCTTGTATCCATATCTTGCCTAGAATACAAAGGAAACATAATAGCTTTTGTAGATGGAAAAGTGTTATCTTGGCTTAGAGACTCCAGCATAGAGAATACTAGAACTACAATCTACACATGAAGGAATTTGCAAAGGATGTGCTCTTGGTAAGAATGTCAAGAAACCATTCTCAAGCAACAATAATAGATCTAAGGAAATTCTAGATCTAATACATTTAAATGTTTGCGGTCTGATGCTAGTCAAATCTTTAGGAGGTTCTCTTTACTATGTAATCTTCATAGATGATTACTCGAGAAAGACTTGGCTATATCTCTTGAAGACAAAGGACGAAGTATTCAACAAGTTTCAAGAATTCAAAGCAGAGATAGAGAACCTCACAAACAAGAAAATCAAGACCTTGAGAACAAATAATGGAGGAGAATATACATCCAAGGAATTTGTTGCCTTTTGCAA